>JAQQZT010000005.1:12883261-12928346 GCA_030068275.1 Clarias platycephalus | reverse complement strand
CTGGGATAGGCTCCAGGTCCCGGCGACCCTGAATACAGGATAAAGCGGTATAGAAGATGAGTGAGTGAGTGAGTGAGAATTCTATCTAAAAATATGCATCAAAGATGATACAGTATCAGAAAAACAAAGAGACTAAAAATAAAGGTAAAAACCTTTTTTTTTTCTTCACTATTTTATTCATGCATGGACAAATCAGTGTCTGTTTTCTTATTGCTTAGCTTATTAATTATTACTGTTTACTGTGTTTCCTCAGCTTATCACCTCATTACCACAGAAAATTATAATGTCATGTTTGTCTCATTGTCACTTTGTCGCTCTTGTTTGCACATTTGCACGTGCACTTTATGTTGTCTCTTTTTTCTATAAAAACTTAGATAGTTACCTGTTAACTGAAAATGTCAATCTGTCTTGTCCCAGCTAGTCAGCTAATTAGGTCTCTACGTTAGCTAGTTAGTTTTCTGTTAATTTATGTTGTAAATTTATGTTGCATGTAGCATCTTGGTCCTGGAGGAACGTTGTTTCGTTTCACTGTGTACTAACTGTATATGGTTGAAGTGATAATAAAAGCATACTTGACTTGACTTGATTTAATTTTACTAAAGTAACTTGTAAAATTATAGTTTTACAACAAAACATTAGCCTGGACTTTTTATGCAATTATCAATTAGTGAATAATTGTTTGGGTAGCTTAATGCATTTAAATAAAAAGTACATTTAGGGACATTCACTTTATAAGAACACCTGTCTAACTGCACATTCCTATTGTAGCTATTTAATCAGCCAATCACGTGGAAGCAGAGCAATGCAAAAGCATCCGGTTAAAAGCTTCAGGTAATGTTCACATCAAAATTCAAGTATTTGAGAAACTGATAACCTTTTGGGAATTTTACACACTTTTGGTCTCAGAATACTCAGAATGGTGTAGAAAACAAAAAACATTTGCAGGGGGTATACAAGCTGAAACTCATTACTGATCCTGGTTTATATTATCATATATATTCAAACTTCACCTGACCAGTTTGGGTGAGTTTGTACCCATGATGACGTTATATTCCTGTTCTTGGCTGACAGGTCTTCTGCTGCTGAAACTCATCCACTTCAATGTTTTGTGCATGCTGAGTTACTTTCTGCTCACCACAGTTATGAAGAATGATTATATGAGTTACTATATCCTATATGCCTTCCTGGCAGCTCAAAACAATCTGGTAATTTCCCTCTGTGCCATTTTGAATAAACTTTAGAAATATTTTATGTGAAATTTACAGGAGATCAGCAGTTTCTAAAACATTTAACCCAGCTATCATCTGTGCCAACATCCATGTCACTAAAAAACGTAACATGTAAGATCATACTTTTTCTTCATTCTAATGTTTAATGTGAAAAATAACTGTATCTATTTTGTATTTTATTAGTTTGTTTGCTTTGCATTCCACTGCTCCCACATGATTGGCTGATTGAATAACTACATGAATGTGCAGTTATACAGGTGTCCTTAATAAAGTGGACAGTGAACATATGTTTAAAATATATATTATTACCTTATGCAGTCCCAGATGTGTAATACAGTATGTTATTATAGTACACAGAAGTTTTATTATGTATGTATGTATGACGAAGAATTGTAGATTATTTGTAAAGGAAAGTCTTTCTCAGAGGTTTTCATATAATTTTTTGCATACGCCAACTTTATGCAAACAGTAAGAGTAAGAACATATAAACGAGGCACATAAATAGGTCTGCTGACAGGTTAGATACAGTTAGTGTTTATTTATTCTAAAGAAAAACATTAGAATATATTGCTGTTCTGATTTATGTCGTGCACTACAATATGAAGATTGCATATTTCAGTAGTTTTATTACCATTGCACATCTTAGTTCATTATTTTGATGGATTAATTACTACTACTTCACTTATTGAAGAAGATAAAATAAATTGAAGAAGATATTAGCAATATCCAGTTGCTCACTGCACATCTTTAAAAGTGTAAGTTAATAATTATAATAAAAAGTAATATGATGCAGTTTTGAAAGTATCAGATTTTTTATAGACAAGCTAGTGTGCCATTAATTAAGTGAGAATGAGCACACTAAGTTTACATAATTGATTTAGTACATAACATTTGATTTGTTTTAATTAATTGAAATGTATTTTCTGCTTGTTCTTGTTTCTGTTATTACCTCTTCCCAGGATATTCAGACAGAGATCAATGCAAAATGTGTTTCCTCCACAAGGAGGTCCAGTGACCTGTCAGGGGGATTCACAAGAATGAGCCCTGTTGAAAATATCCACATTCATGAAAATTCTATCTCTCCTAACAGGTACTCATCCCATTCATAACCAGTGTTATTTATGAGCAGTCACAAAGTATTGCATACATACTGCAGACTGCATACAATATCATTAATGCTGATTTATCAAGACTTTGGAAAAGGTCTTGGCACTGATTATATGTCATGTTTTATACCAAAATATTAATGAAAAGTATACAAATATAATATAAAAAATAGTTTCAGAACGATTTGTTTCAATAACTTAAAATCTATAATTTCCTGAAATACTGAAATTTGTACTGTAGTTTCAAGACTATGGTATGGCAGATTTCTCACTGCAGATAACATCAGTGTTACAGGATTCTGCTGTGTTCTTACAGGGACTGTGTAGAGCTTCACAGTGAGAATGAAGCAGGTCTGGTGACTCTCCTGGAAGATGTTTGGTTTTGTACAAAACTGGAAGTCGAAGAACTGATCGGGGAAAGCACCACTGGAGATGATATTAATAAACGACATCATCAACAACAAGACTACAATGTGGTCAGTTATAGGAGAAGTCCATGAAAAGGACTAGATACCTGATCTTGATCTACACTTCATCATGTGACAGATTATAGCAGTATTTTAATGCGGATAAAGACTTTTTTGACTGATTAATCAGTTAGGTGTTAAACAATGTTGGTAAAAGGCGACTCTATACCACTGCATTAGTTTTTATTATTTCATATTATGCACACAATATATTTCTCAAGAAACACAATCAACCTAACATTCTAGTTCAGGTATTTCTCATTTTAGTCACTTCCCAAACATTGCTTATGTATCTACAGTAGTTATGTACTGTATGTATGTACGCTTGGACATACAGTACTGTGCGAAAGTCTTGAGATACCCCTCATTTATTCATATTTTGCTTCCAGAGAGACAGACTTTATTGTATTTTTAATGTAGTCTTGAGGAATAGATCTCATCAGGCTTCATGAAGGACTTTTATGCCTCTCATTTTTTGGGAAGTTTTTCGCTCTCATTCTCAGTCCAGTCCCTGTACCTGAACAGTTTCCAAATGTCTTTTGTTTGTTAATCCAATCAGTTACCCCTGAATCATTCAACAGTAAAAACCATCCAGCTCATGAACCAGTGAGAAACAGGTGTAGATGATAACAAATGATCAGGTCCGTGATTAGTATACTGGTGATGATGAATGCTGTGTGGCTGCAAAAGAAGAGAGTGGAAATGTGGTTGCTGCTGATATTATTACATAAACGACCAATTATTTAATTGTATCCTTAGGTCCTTTGCAGCCTGTCATAGTGAAACACGTGTTCCCATTTCTTTTATTTGATCTACATCATTTTTATTTAATTTAATATAAAAAAAATTATGGCTGGCTCAATAATTTTACACAGTACGGTATCTACAGTATGTATGTATGTACAGTATGTGTACATACTGTACCTGCATCAGACTGTGATTATCTACTGGCTTTAGCAGTAGAGAACACACAGGAATGATACACTTTTGCTCGTAATATAGGCCTTTGTTTTTTGCATTTTGACTTTTTATTTCAAAAGTTATACATATTTATTTTTCCTCTTATTTTTTAACACCCTGAGCAGAAAAGCAGCTTTCTGAATTAATAAAGCAGTTCTATTTGTTTTGACCTTTTAGAAATGTCAAGGATAGCTTTGCGGATCAGAAATATATTATATGTGAGCTTTATCTGCTCACATGAAGCACTTCTTGTGCATAATGTATCATTTAGGCTCTGCAGAGACAGCTCATCAGTCGAAGGTCAGATCCCGAGTCCCCTCTGAAGCAGATGTGTCTCTTGCCTCTGCAGCATGTGGATCCTATGAGTGAAATCAACATGAAAGAAGCAGCAGGTAAGAATTCCTTCTTATCATCCCATTAATCTTTCTCTCTATCATTAAAACACTCACCTTGATGAGTTAGCAACTGTAAAACGTTCATTTAAGTTTTCAAAGTAAAGCTCAAAGACAGAATGAGAAAAGTGACAGGTGTAAGTCTGATCTGGGTTTATAACATCTTCTAAAAGAGGAGAGATAATAGTACAAACTGCACCCACTCACAGGATCATGTGGCGTCTGGATGTCCCTACAAAAATGCCGCTGGACTAAAAATTCATTGGGCACTGTCTTTGGGGAGATCAGATAATAATATCATAGAGCTGAGATTTATGTGTTCCAATTTCCGATGGAAAATTGCAGAGATTGTTAAAGAGGTTATCCATTAGTACAAATGAGAAGAAAAAATTTTTTACTTACAAAAAGGGAGCTCTGATAAAAGTTGGGGGGAAAAGTTGTTTCCTACTTTGACCCTTTGGACATATACCATAAATGATTATTATATCCACTTGCTGTCCATGTTAATACCCATATACAGTACCTGCACATTCATGTAGTTATTCAATTTGTCAATATTGTGGCAGCAGTGCAGGGTAAAAGATTATGCACATACTGTACAAGTCAAAAGCTTCAAACATGAGGATGAAAAAAGTATGATCTCTATGATTGTGGACTTTGTTGATGAGAGAGCTCAGAGGAAAGTGCTTCAAGCTGCCAGGAAGGATATAGTACAATAACGTTTATAATCAAATAGTCTTTACAGTCAGGGTGAGCAGAAAAAACATCTTGACATGCATAAAACATTTGTGATTGAAACAGCAGAAGAACACATCAGATCCCACTCCTGTCAGCCAAGAACAGTAATCTCAGGCAATTATGGGCATTGAAACTGAGATTTGAGATGCTTTTCTGCTCATCAGGGTTGTAAAGAGTGCTTATTTGAGTTAATATAGTCTTCATGTCAGCTTAAACCAATCTGGCAATTTTCCTTCCACCTTTCTCATCAGCAAGGCTGTTGTTTCCAGGATTTTTTTTCTTTACACTATACTGTGCAAACTCTACAGACATTACAACAAAAATCCCACAAGATCGGCAGTTTCTGAAATATTCAAACCATCAATCATACCACAGTAAAAATCACAGAGATCACACATTTTCCTCATTCTCATATTGAATGTAAATATTAACTGAAGCTCCTGGCCTGTATCTGTATGATTTTATGCATTATGCTTACAAAGCAGGTGTATAGGGGTTCCTGAATAAGAGAACAGTGAGTGTATATTATTATAAGCTTTTTATTTATGTTTTTAATAATATGATTGTAGGTTGTACTTTATATATTGTCTTAACTCTATTTCTGTATTGATATATCCAGAGTCTGCCCTACAGGAGGGGAGCATGTGGCTCACTCAAGCTGCAGTCCAGCATCACTCGGACAGGTTCTGTTTTAACACAGCCAGCTGGCAGCAGCAGGTCACCTGGGTACTGAGAAAACTGCAGGACCTCCAGGATGACATGCATCAGCTAAACTTGGCAGAGAGGGAGAATAAATGGGAGGGATGGTGCTCAGAAGGACAAACGCTGGTCAGCTATATGCTGGACGGTTTGGATGAAAGCGTGAGTGAATGGCTTAGGGTAAAAAAAAACATTAAGGTATTAGGGTATTAGGGTAAATGTTATATTAAAATATGTGTATTACAATTGTGTTTATTTGTTTAGCAAAGTTTTGCTGAGGCTACAGCAGAGCTGTATTCCAATCCAAAAGAAATAAGAAGCTGTTTGGTTCCACTTCCTGACATTCATCTGACCCCAATCTCATCGCCACTGCCTCATAGCTGTAAAAGACTGGACATTCCAGAGGTAAGTGAAATATCAGGCCTTCATCACTTCAATCGTAAATACCCTATATGATCAAAAGTACATTGAAACCTGTCCATGATCCCATATTCCAAACATTTGCTACATGGAGCTGAGGGGCGCAAATCTGCATATATAGCAAGCTCTATAATGTCAGGCTGCCATTTCCAGTATCATTGCCCAACCTCACTAATGTTCTTGTGGCTGAATGTGCAAAACTCCCAAAATTTTGTGAAATGTCTTCCTTGTAGAGTGGAGGTTACTACAGCAGAAAAAAGAGCGCCAACTCCAAGTCAACGCCATTCCATTAGTTTTGGATGCTCATCAATCACATACACTATGGGTTTGATGGTCAGGAGTGCACATACTGTACTGTACTGTACCATTGACCATAAGCTGTAGCTATTACTGTACAATATAAGTTTGAGTAAAATGTCCCTGGAGGGTCTATTATAAAATGTAATGTCTAAATTTAACATGAGCAACAGCAAATATTTGTCCAAAAAGTAATTTTTATCCATTTTAATTAAAATAGTTAATAAAGAGGCAAAAATGGCACCCAGTCATGCTTGTACCGTATGACTAACCGACTTCGTCACATTCATATTTTAATGATGGCAAACTTACAATACTATTGCACCATGCCACATTTTCTTTATTTGCAATAAGAGTCTTGCCATTTGATGAGTATGTGACTGTCATAATCTTTTGTGAATCCTCAGAGCCATGATATCGACCTTGGCTATCGATCTGGACTGCTGAAGGACACTGATAATTAAACATTTATCTCCAGGCATTCCTTACACTAATGTTTGCTGAAAAGATAAACAATCTATCCATTTAGAACGCAATGTCAAAGGCAAACAAAACTAAGTATTTTACCAACAGCTGGATGTCATTGATGTTGCAGTGCTGCAGAAGACAAGCCAAATGTAAATAAGTAAAATGTCTGTTTCAGTAGGTGAAATATATCAGTAAACACATTCAGTTTGCTCAAAAATATTCTCTAGCCATGTCAAGACACGGTCAATATGATACTCAGTGTAAGATTCTGATTTTTTTTTTTGTTCAGAAAGTCTTTTTCTTAGAAACAGAATATTTAAACTTTTGCATGATGATGTCACTTTTAATCATATTTCTGCAGGCACCAGTGGTGAATCAGCTTAGGCAATTCCTAGATCCTCAAGTTGATAACAAACTGCTGGCTCAAGATTTCTTATCCGGTAAATGTTGTACAGAAAATACTGGAATCTCTCTCTCTGATCAAAAAATTGTACAATTCTGAATGAGCAGTGGATTTGATTAATGCATTTTCTTTTTCATATTTCATACAAATAAAGTTGCAATAAAAAGATGGCTAATCTACCCCTATTAACATTAATATAATGTAACCTTCTTTATTTTATTTGTTATTTTTTTATTTATATTGATACGGTTTGGTTCATAAGTATTTGGACAACGATCCCGCCACCTCTGTATCCATAATGGATTTGAAATTAAACAATATTAGTTTCTGAATCAACAGTTTAGGAATTAAAGCCCTTTTTAAAAAAAAATTTTTCACAGGCACTAAAAAGGCAAACTAACATGACATATGATATACATTAATAATAATTAGAAGTGGAATCACTTTCTAACTACATGGTCATTTCTGATTTTTTATTTCTTTTTACATTGTAAAGCACTGCTGAAGGTGTCCAAAATATGATGCAATAATCTCTTTTGAACAGTTGATTAAGATACAGTATCTGCTACTCATCATCTGTAAAGCCTTCATAATGGCACTAATCCAAGCTTGTTCTTACCTTCCTTCCAGGTCTTCATGAGAGCCAGTTTTATCATGGTGCTTGATAGGTTTTGCAAATGCACTTGTCAATACTGTTCTTAGAACTATTGCAGAAAGGATGACCTCCATGTCTTAAAATAACAACTGACTTGTTGTTATTCCATCTGTGTTATTTCATTTCATTACTTTTATGACTTAGATGCAAATTCCTTGCATGCAATGACAGTCTGAAGTCTGGAACCCTTGGGCATCATCAAATGCTGAGTTTTCTCTCTTGAGCTGCTTTGTCAGGCCTTTACTGCAGCCACCCTCAGCTGCTTGTTGGCGGTCTTTCTTCCTTCGGTCTTTCTGCCTTTCTTATCTTCAGTTAGTGAAAAGCATGCTCAGTTTGATTGAGGTCTTTAAAAACCTATTCCAGTTCCCTGTGTTGGGTTGCTTTTATGATACATTTGGATCATTACCCGTCTGTACTGTCCTGTCATTTTGGAACATTTGACCGAATCTGAGCAGAAGGTCTACAGTATACACTTCGCAGATTCATCCTGCTTGTTCTAGCACCACTCCTTGATAGAATTCTTTTGCTTTGGCTAGAAGTTGTGAAGGTGTTTCTCATTACCAAGAAAAGAATTCTGTAATCATCCAGACCGTATGGTGTTGCTGAGCTTGGCAGTTTATTTCTTATTTTAAGAATGTAGCAAAATGGCGAAATGGGCACTTCTAAAAGTCCTGCTGTCTCACTGATTGGTCTGGTTTGTTTTTCCATCCCACTAATAGCCTCCTTCACTTTCAGTACATTAATAACTCATTGGACTGCATATTGAGAATTCCAATGAATAGGTACCAAACACAAATTCAAAACTTGAAATAAATGTCAAGCCTTTCATCTCCTTTTTAATCTCACAACTGGCCATCAACTGGCCGTTTACATATATCAGTCAGTTGTCCAATTACCTATGAACATATTGAAATATTGTTGCACAACCAATTGTGTACTTGCATCTTAGCACTGGTATTTGAAAAATAATCATAAAATGATATTAAGTAGTTCCTATCTCATCAACAGACTCTGTTCAGTACCCATGGCAGAGGGCGGTATTTCAAAACACTGTTCCTTATTATATCAAGTGAGTTTTGATTTGATGTTTTTCTAATCACAGTATAATGTATTTTTGGTTATAGGTTATATTCAGCATGGAACAAAATCTCAACAGTACAGTATGTTAACTTTGTTTTTGTTATTTCCTAATTGGATTTATTTAAAATTGTGAACTCCCAGTCATGAAAAGCAAACTACATCTTGGGATCATCCCATGATGACTCAGCTATTTCAATCAATGAGTGAGTCATAAATCCCTCACCTGAGAATGCCATTAAATACATGACGTTTATTGATTGAAAAATATATATACTCATTTATTTAAGGCATTTTTGTTAATTGCATGCCAGTTAATTTAAAACATGAAATAAATAAATAAATAAATAACCATGTACATGTGGTATGTATGTTAAAGTTACCTTTTCTAACAACGATAATTTAATTTTCCTGTAGCTGAGCTCCGACATGTGCGATTTTCAGCCTACCGCACAGCTTTGAAGAGCCGGAGAGTTCAGAAAGCCTTGTGTTGTGAGTGTCTGCATAGTTTCTGAATCTACTGTACCTGCTTCTGATAATTTTACCTCAGTCTAATGGCTGATGTAGATGAGCAGATTTCAGCATGGTAGTCTTCCACAGGCGTTTCCATTGAGTGTATTAAAGAGCATAAGTCAGCACAGTCTTTGTGTTCCAAATCTCACAATATCCATAAGATATTTGGAGCCACAGACAGCATTAGTTCAGCACTAAGCTGTGCAGAAATGTGTTCTGTCAAATGAGGTAGAAGGAAAATGTTAATGAACTGTACAATCAATTTGGTTGGAAAGTGTAATTGGTTGCAAATCTGATGATCACAAAGCTGTGTAATTTCTCCCCCCATTCCTTTGAGTTTAAGAGCTTTTGTTGCATCCCAAGGGATGTGCTATGCTCTGCTGCTTTTTATTAAATTTGAATAGAATAAATTAGAAATGTGTCTATTGTTGTGAGAGGAATGAGCAGAAATGATACAATAAATGAATATCAATCTATTTTTAGTGGACCGCCTGAAGTTGGCTGTGGCTCAGAGTGTCTTTGAACAACATCAGTTGGCTCATAATGAGCAAGTTTTGGAAGTTCCAGCTATCATTACCTGTCTATTGACAATGTACACTGAGCTTCAGCAGGTCTATCCAGAGCTCATTGATATCCCTCTGTGTGTGGATCTGTGTCTTAACTGGCTTTTAAATGTTTATGACAGGTACGTACTGTATGTATGAAGGCTACAAAGAATATTTCACTGTGACTGTTAGACCACCAACATTATTCCTAAAGACAATATATAAAAAATTGTTTTAGGGGACGAAGTGGGAGAGTTCAAGTTCTGTCCATGAAGATTGGAATTCTTTCTCTTTCAAAAGGTCATCTTAAAGAGAAGTATAAATGTATGTATTAAAAAAAAAAAAAAAAAAGATTATTATATATATATATGTTTTATTATATTGTAAATGTTTTATTATATCTCAGAAAGACATTTACCTTCAAGCAATAATTACATTTTTAACATAAGTACTCACCTTATTCTGATCAGAATATTACAGGAATACAGGGAATGAGGTGGGAATACACCCCAGGTGGGCTACATGTTCATCGCAGGGAACAATTTGTACACACATTCACATACATGTACTCATTCATGCCTAAGGACAATTTAACATACCCGGTCCCCTATCAGCATGCTTGTGGAGGTGGGAGGCAACCAGAGAACCTGGAGGAAACTTATACAGACACAGGGGAATCTGAGCTCAGAATCAAATTAGAAAGAGTAGAACTATAAGGTACCATTACAACCCAATGTACCATCTCAATGTTTCATCAGCCATATCAGTTTGTTATTCTCCCCAAATATCAGTCTCAGTCCTAATTTACTTTACCTCTTTATAGATCTGTTCAATCAGGTGGCCAGCTCTGCAGGAGTGTGTAACCCAAAACAGCTGGCTCTGCTGCTACATACCACTATTCAGATCCCCTACCAGCTGGGTGAGGCTGCTGCTTTCGGAGAGAGTAATGTGGTACCAAGCGTCTACAGTTGCTTTCAGCATGTGAGTGTAAGACAAAGACAATCAGCCTACACAGTGAGAGTTTTGACCTGATTGTCTTGATAATTACCGACTATAATTTCACCTGTAATAAACCATCTCGAATCCTTGGGGTTCAAGGAGTTGCATGTGATTTGTAAGCACATACTGTATACTGCATCTGTAATATAGTATATAATATATGGCCAAAAGTATGTGGATAACAGTTTTTAAGACTATCTTATTCTCTTTCCGACTTGGACATCCCATTCCATTAACAACTACAGTATAGGGTGTATTATGGAGTAGGTCTGTTCTTTGCTCTATAAAAACCTACACTCTTTCAGGAAGTCTTTCCACAAGCTTTGGGTACTTAGCTGTCGCGAGTTGTGTCTATTCAGTCAAAATAAAATAAGTGACATAGTGATATCTATCACATAGTAATAGATAAGATCTAGCATGGAGTTAGCGTTCCATTTTATCCCAAAGATGTTTACTGGCCTTGAGGTCATGGCTGTATATAGGTTCAGGTTTCTTAGTGCCAGTTAGGAGAAATCATAATACAAAGACATACAAAGACAAGCTATATTTGTTGGGAAAAGTGCAGAGAAGTTCCACAAATGGAAGTGTTGGTCATGTGACCAAGAATATTTGCCCACATACAGTATTATGTATTTCAGTATATATTATATTTGTTCTCTTGACACATACAAATGTGCATAAATGTTTTAAATGCCACTGATGTGGCACATCTGCAATACCATAAAACCACTGTAGGTTATATTTCAACAAATCAAACAGATATTCCTTATCTTTACTGACCTGCTCTAATTGATGTACCAAACTAGTTACAGGTCTGATGTCATAAGGAAAGATTACAACGACAAATAATACTCCATTTAGCAGCCCTGATAAAAATCACACATTAACCTCCTGCTGATGAAGACGTTCAGGAACATTACACTCTCTTGTCAAAGATGAAAACCCCTCTGAAATGATAAATAGCTTTACATAAGGTCCTTGATTATTTTTGTACGTCAATTTTCTCATAACTTCTCTTCATTGCTGCGGTTGAATTAAATTAGTTATTTTGGAGATAACACACACCGTCTCTGGTGCCTGCTAAGAAGCTTACTTTTTAAACCTGATACTCATACTCATCATTATAAGACACAACTCTACTAACAGTGTGGTTTGCTGAAGTGTGCTTAAATGTGAATAGTGCAACATGTTCTCGGCAGCACAGCATTGCTCCCTCGCAGTTACAACCTTCCTAAGTTCAATCCTAAGCTCAGGTTACTGTGCTGGGTGTAAATAAGTATGTGTCTGGTGCACTGAGTGTCCCAGCCAGGGTGTATTCTCACCTTGCACCCAGTATTGGCACCAAATCAACCATTACCCAGACCAAGATAAATCAGTCACTAAAGAATTAATGAAAAATCTAATTCCCTTATTGTAAATAAATGAGTAACCAGGATGTGTTGATGTACTTCAGGTGGGCAATAAGGACACAGTTGAGCTGGAGCAGTTTGTGGAGTGGATGCATCTGGAGCCTCAGTCCATGGTGTGGCTGCCGGTGCTGCACAGATTGGCTGCAGCCGAGAATGCCAAGCACAAGGCCAAGTGTAACATCTGCAAAGAGTGTCCCATGGTGGGCTTTAGGTAAACTCATTAAACAAGATGTTTCTATACATCACTCTTTCATTTAGCTTACATTATGTAGTTATAATAGTTACAAAAAATATATACAACTTCTTTATGTGAGTGAATAAAAATATGCTTATTTCTCAGGTATCGCAGTCTGAAGCATTTTAACTATGATGTCTGTCAAAGGTGTTTCTTCACGGGAAGAACTACTAGAAGTCACAAATTAACCTATCCTATGGTGGAATACTGCACTCCCGTGAGCATCCTTTCTTCTCATGCTTTTGCTATGCTCAAGCTAAAAAAGAGTGCATGCTTTTTTAATAATTACAAAAACATTGTACATCATCTGAACTGAAACTTTAACAGCTTTGTTCATTTAAAATCTGACAGCAATAGTACAACAAAGAGAAAAATCAATGAAGGAACTGATACAAGAAAGAACACATGGGGCTCTTTAATCTTTTTGTGCTTTTTTTTTTTGTAGAGAAAACAATTTCAGTGCTGTCTCATATAAAAATGTGTACAGTCTTTTGGACACAATACAGCTGTGGGTCAACCATAAACACAATCATGTACTGTACGTGGTGGGTGAAAAGTAACTAGGTATTAAAAAAATTGGTAATAAAGTCTAAATTTCGAATACAAATTTATTGAAACAAATTGTTCATGCACTTTATTACATAGGAAAATGAAAGCAAATCATTAAATTTCAAAGTAGTCACCGGTGGTGTCAACCATTTTCCCAAAACAGCCTGGCATCTGAAAGAAGTAATTTGTGATATTGCTAAGAACCTCCTGAATCCATGCCTGCAAGTCCTCCAGAGTGCCCCACAGGAAAAAATTACATGGAGTGAGATCTGGATTGCTTGGACGCCATTCATGAGGTCTGCATCGTCCCAGCCAACATCCTGGAAAATGCTGGTCTAACCACGCATGCACAGTAAGAGCAAAACGGGGTGGTGCGCCAGTGATAGTCCAAGTTCCATAGCTATTAAATATTGCCTAGTTAATTTTCACCCACCCTGCAGATTTTAATTTGAACTGGGGTGGAAGTATTAAAAAGTGAGAACCATGAGAGAAACATGTGGGAGTCTTAAGCTTCCACATTCTGCATCTCCATCTTTTATGCTGGTTTGCTCATGGTAGCACTTTACTTGTCTTATGCCGCCACTTGCATTTACATGGACCCCAATATTCCACTGATAATTAGAATCGGAATAAAAATGCATTTTTTAAGCAGAATGAGAAGGGTGGTGTAGACCTTTGATTATCACTTCAGTATTTAAATATTAGCCTTCTTAACACTCGATTCGATCATTTCTGTCTTGTCAGAATAATTCTAAAGCAAAAAGTCTTTCTGCTTCCAATCCCAGTCAGTAAACTCTGAGAAAAAACTCCCATTGCATAGCATTGTGTTACATAACCAGAGTGGTATGTAGTGTTTGAAGCAGTAATAAAAAATTATGATTTTTTTGATACTTACAGTAGGTAAATCTGAGGGTGAGTTCTTTTGTGTGAGCACTTTTTTTCTCAAGTAGAAATGTAAATGGAGAATGTATACTTTTTACTTTTTTTTTTTTTTTTTAGTAATATCTTACCTGGATATCTCTACTTTTACTCAAGTATACAGTAGGAATTGTATACTTTGTCCACCACTGGGTCTCTGGCTGAGGAAGAGGCACTGACTGACTCCCCTTTTTCATATGTAGTAAAGCATCTAACCAATTATATATGAGACTAAATTCTTATAATCAATCATTGCGTAGAAAGTGGTGTTTATCTGAAGAGATGGGAAGCCAAAATATTTTACAGCACATCTTATTACATCAGCGGGCATGTAAACAGTTAAGTTGGAATCTGTATTTGGAATGATTTAAATCAGTTTGAAGAAATACTGTCCATGTAAATGTAACTTCTATCTATTGATGTCGACAGTGCTGAAGCAGTGCTTTGGGGGTAGTGGTGCTTTTGCCTGAGGAATAGTATTACTATATAAATTTACTATATAAAGTGTAAATTGACTAATCTGTAATATGTCTTCAGTAACTTCCTGTATATATTTACTATAAAGACTCGGACGCACAAACCGGTCATTTGGATTAAATGAACTTTTGTTCATGAGCTACAATCTGTTACAGACTACCTCTGGGGAAGATATGCGTGATTTCACCAGGGTGCTGAAAAACAAGTTTCGTCCTAAGAAGTACTTCAGTAAACACCCACGTCTTGGCTATCTGCCAGTCCACACCATCGATCAGGACATGTAAGTGTAAAGGATATCACCTACTATTGTATTCAGCATGCCATACATTACAGATACTGTCCAGTTATATGAACAAACAACGTCTGTTCATCTATTCACTTGTCTCTTGATAGAGAAGTATGTTAAGTCCTTACCAACACCATTTTGTAGAGGTGATTTTGACATGAGTCATTTTTTAAATCATTTACAGCAAGGCAAAATGGCAGAAGTTATTAACACTGTCATAAGCTTTATATATCTATGCTGCTCAGCACATGATGTATTATCATATATTATAATAAGCCTAATCGGTTCACATCAAGAAAACTAGTGTAGTGAAATCAGGAGGGAGATCAGAGGACTCATTATTCATAACATGTTTAACAGTGTGCGCTAATGGCAATACACCACCCCCTCTCAACATGCCTGCAAACTGGCCCCATTCTGCTTTCATCATCATTATTATGCATTTCTTTTACTTTGTATCCTCTTAATGTTCAATATTGATTATGTAATATTACGTAATATAATATACTATACTATAAGAGTCAGTCAAAACCATTTATACATCCTTCAGGAAAAGAAAAAGTTGTATACATAAATATTTTAATACTAAATTTATCGCTATATATATATGATGTTGTGATAATAATACAGTATGGTAATACTGTTAATATTATATTAATATAATATACATCATACTATTTTTCTTTTCCTGTAGTGTGTGTACATTTTTGGCTGACTGTGTGTGTGTATATTTACTTATATATTTATAATTTTTCCAGTTCCGGAGCCCTTGTTAGACACAGAAAACATGACAGAAGCCCTGCTGCAACCATGTGATTGTTATTTGCTGTTGAGTCATTTCTCATGCTGACTTCCTGAACATTGCATAATGATGTTTCCTCCATCACTAGCTCAGTTGTCCTGCAGCTTATTCTATCTGCAAATCAATATGAACGTGGATCTACACCCGGAGCTATTATTTTCCTCACATCATCCTGTAATCATTTGTAGTTTACAATGAAAAAACAAGCACTATGAATCAGACGCTAGAGAAGGATCAAATAGAAAATCTAATAATTCCCAGTTGCATTACACGAGTTTCATCAGTGTGTTGAAATAGTGCTGCACTAAAATGCACTGTCCAAATGCACACATTACTGCCTGTATAAAAAAACAGCCTTTATGGTCTAAATGTTTTTAGAAACCTACTGCATTAATTGTTAATCCTGTAATCATTAATCTTTCTTTCGAATTACAACTAAAACATAATAAATGTGTTAAGTAAAAACATGGAGCTCATTGGAGAAAGAGTTTTCTTATCAAAAGTCTGATAACACTTCCACTTTTATATCTATACCCTTTATCCTGTGTAGGGGCATGAAGGGTGAGGAGGTGAGGTACAAGGCGAGGTACACCCTGGATGGGATGCCAACCCATTACAAGGCACCAGGTGACACACGCACACCCCCAATCATACGTACACAGAATGTCTTTGAGCTGTAGCAGGAAACTGGAGTACATGCAGGAAACCCACCAAGCATCAGGAGAACATGCAAACTTCACACACACAGACCAGATGTGAGATCCCATCTCCCAACCCTGGGGGTGACAGTGATAACCACTAAGCCATTGTGCCACCCACTTTCACTTTTTTATTTACTTGAAATCACACATTGTGAGCATTAAAACATTTTCAGCAGGAAGGCTGTGACTCATTCCTCGTTGATTCTGCACATGGTTAATAACATGCCAGTCTGGTGCTCACTGTGGCACCGCGGCATGCAAACCGCATCACTAATGTGTCAGTGACACATGATGAAATCTCCATGCTTTCTCTCTAAAATATCTTGCAGAAAATGTACTCAATTGGGGAAATAGAACACAGTCATTCTTTAGAACTGAGACAAAACAGATTTTTTATAAAATAAAATAAAAAATTCATTATTTCTAAAAACTTTATATATATTGTTGAATAGTGAGGTGTCGGTAATCAAACCCCATTTTTGAACAACCGCCCTGTTGTAACATTTTTGTACAAATACAAATGACATCCTTTTCTTTACATTACAGGATTTTTGTCAACACCGTCAGATATAAAAAAGATATATATTTAAATTATGTTCATTTCCTTAAAAACATCGTTTTTTTCCAATATTCAAGTATTTTTGTAGCTGTTATATAATTATTTTTAAATTCAAGCTAGCACCTTTTTTTACTGTACTGTAATAGCATATAATTAGAATAAAAACAGGCTTCCTCTAAGTTATTGTGAAAAATCCATCCTTGCTTTTTACCTAAAAACAGTAAAGTAGTTGCATGGCCAGTGAGTGGTGGTGTTTGTACATGCGATTACCAACGTTTATATCATACTGTGATAGTGTCACAAGCATTCTCTCAAGAATGTAACAGTATGCAGCGTCATCTGCGGCAAAAACGTCAGGCTGAGCTCAGGGCTACTGAAACCCCGGATCAGACTGCAGAGACTTCATTCGTGCAGTAGGTGATGGTAGCACACAGGTGTCAGAATCTGCACACAGGTGGAGCCATGGGTAACATCTAGTAAGTTACAAAGGTTTTACAGATACAAACCTATTAAATTTTATTGTAAACATTTATGCAGCATTAAACACTTTGGAATGAATTTTCACATGTTTAAAAACATTTTGAATTTAAACAAGTTTTAGCATCAAACTCTTTTCGAATCCAGCTTTCATATTTTTAAAACCACTGAATTGTGATTTAGGCCGCATGGTGGCTTAGTGGTTAGCACTGTCACCTCCAGGGTCCATGTTTGATTCCCACCTCGGATCTGTGTGCATGGAGTTTGCATGTTCTTCCTGTGCTGGGTGGGTTTCCCTCCGGGTACTCCAGTTTCCTTCCACAGTACAAGGATATGCAGATTAGGCTAACTCGCATTCCCACATTGCCTACAGTACGGTGTGTGAATGAGCGTGTGTGTGTGTGTGCTGAATCATGCTTTAAACAAAGTAGTGAATTAGTGAAATAAAACCTATTTGGATTTATTGTCAAAACTGTCAAACAAAAAGTTACCAGAATTTCCTGACGATGTTGACCATCATGATAGCACGACTGTATTAATTTTTTTAGAAACATCTGATTGTGTTCACAGAAACTCAGGACACAAATTCAGCAAACTAGAGTTTTTAACAGCTATTAATTAAGTAATATCCACTTATTTTACTTATTTTCCTACACACTACTGCTCAAAAGTTTGGAATCACTTGCAGATTTCTTTGTTTAGGTTTAGTGATTCATTTTCTACATTCTACAACAATACTGGGGTTTTCTATGGAATAACACGTACAGTATGGAATTAGGTAATTATGTACCAACAACAATCAGTTGTTATTTTAAGACACGAAGGTCAGCCTTTCTAGAGCAGTTCTGGCAGGAACAGTATTGTCAAGTGCATTTGCAAAACCCATCAAGCACCATGATGAAACTGGCTCTCATGAAGACCATCCCAGGAACGCAAGACCAAAACCCACCTCTACTGCAGAGAAGTTCATTTAGAGTTACCAGCCCAAAAAGCACAAACTAACATCACTGCGGATTAACTGTTCATAAGTGATTGTTGCATATTTTGATGCCTTCAGCATTGCTTTACAATGTAGAAAGAAATAAAAATAAGTAACCGATCATGTAGTTAGAAAGTGATTCAAAACTTTTGAGCAGTAGTGTATTTTAATCAGGTTTTTTTTTTTTTTTTTTTTTGATATTTGAAAATGTGAACGTTTGTTCTGGACAAGGACTTTCTCAACTCTAGTGTGGACACTTTATCAAATAAAATATAAATCATTTTAAGGAGGATTGAAAAAAACTATTTTGTTATGCTGAGTTGATTCAGCTTATAAGATTTATCATAATTAAAATATGAATTTTTTTCAGAATTTTATAGAAAAACACAATATTACGTATGTGCCGGACATCTTCTGTCCATGTTCTCAAAAATGACTCAACAACAATCATCTTTTTTTTTTTTTGTTATATTCCATTACAAACAATTAATCATTCTTAAAAGATATTACTTATAATCTAAAACCATAGCCTGATTCAGGAGCATTAAATGCCAATCTACCAATCCCTTTAGAAGGCTAATTAGCTTTCATAGCTTCCAGGCAATAAAAGGATATATTTTCGTTGGTGGCTGTTTGAATCAATAAATTGTACATAAACTTGCCTTTGACCTTTTGTTTTATAAAATGATTAAACATAATTGCTGTCTTTGTATCAATACAGAAATGAAGAATACACATACAGCCACATGTTCCATCAGTCCAGTCAGAGAACACCTTGTGTGCAGCTGGACAGTGGACATGAGGGATCAGGAACACACCAGACAGATGTTCAGGGAGCAGTGACAAGCAAGTACCACGTCACTGCATTTGTATGTGGCACCGTATGAGAGTAAAACAGTGTTAGGATAGATCTGGCCCAGCATTGGGCTTCCTGTGATGTTTACGGTTTTGACTTTGAACTTAAGATAAACATTAGAACCTTTTGAACAATTCCAAAATTGTTCAATTGTTCAATTTTGGAATATAGCTGTTTTGGAAATAGCTCTATACTGTAGCTCTATAGCTGTTTTGTTCCTGATTAGTTCCTCTGTAACATTGTCTGTATTAAGGCTGCCTCTTTATGTACAGTGGGGGCCAAAAGTATTGAGACAAAAGTGAAATTTAATGTTTTAATTACTTTCTCTCTCTTTTTTTATTTTAAATAATGACAATCAAGATAATAAGACAATATATATTTAATACAACAATCAGTATTTAGTATGAAGTCCTTTATTCTTGTAAACCTGCTGGATCCGGCTGGGCAGAGAGTCAAAAAGACGTCAACAATACCCTGGTGTCACTCGCACAAGCCAGGCCTGCTTGATTGCTTCCTGAAGATCATGCACAGAAATGTGCCACAGAAGTTCACCTGAGAATTCCCTGTTCTACCCATTTTTGTGCAGAGGTAGACACCCCAGCTTCAAAAAGTAAAAATCCTGCCGCATATTTGTTCATCTATTAACAAAACCAGCTGATTCTTATTAGCACAACTCTTCAGCCAGATAGGTGAGAACTAATTAGTGACAAGACTGGTTTTGTGCACAGGGAGAACTAATACATGACTTAATTAATACTTTCGGCCAACACTGTACATGAGATTTACCTTCTAATAATTCGTTTTACTCTTGTAGTAATGCAGTTTGTATTTATTGATTTAATTTGTTATAGTAATGCAGATTTCAGTGTTAGGGACTGGGACGTTACTCTGAATGTGATCCACAGTGAATATAGTCTTACTTTTCAACCATATTCTATTCTATATTGTCAAGCTGACCAGACGTTAGCAAGAATTCTCAGTTTGATGTTCATCATCACTCATAGCACATACTGTATCAGCATCAAAGATAAGAGGATTTGAAAAAAAATGCTCCAGGAGAAATATAAAGAGCAGAACTCAAAACATAAATATTACAAGATGTTGTTTTCTGCGCTCTCAGCAAGATTCCACTTACTAAAGAGCATGTTTGTGTTTGATACACAAATAACACAATCGCTGTGCTGTTTACTTATCATATTAATCTGCACACTGGACCTGTTTATGATCGTCATGTACGAATTTCACATTTTACAATTCCAATACTTCTATGCTGCTTTTAATTAAAGTAAACATTTCTTTCTTTCATTTCACCATAATTACATTTTATCACTGAGCTCATTTATCATTGATGAGTCATATTCTTCTATGGTTTGTTTGTGAGCCTGTTTATAATTATTCCCACTTGAGCGATTACTTAATTTTGTTTTTCGCTTTGCCTGGTGACAGACTCCATCATCATACAATGAAATATACATCCATTCATTTTGACATCTATTAAAATATCGAGTAAGCCTGTCTTAGTCTTGTACAGCCACCATCTAATGAAAAATCGAAAATTAAGAATATTTCATCCCTCTGTTTTAAATGGGGCATGATACAGTACAGTATGTGGATTTTTACTTAAAAGCATCTAGTCTAAACTCCATGTCTGAATGTGCTGGCTTTAAGTTTTATTGACACACAATATTCAAACTGTTAATAAATAAATATATCGACTGTAATTTTAAATAAAAAATAAAACAAATTCAGAAATTGTCAGGAAATCATGTTTATAAAACAAAGTTTCCAACATCATTTACAGGTTAATGGGTTAGAATGACCAAAAAGCATTTTAAAGTTGGTCGAGTATTTACCCTGTCACAAAGGCAATTTCATAGTCCATATTTATTAACTCACTCACACTGCATGGTCATTTGGAGGACACAATATCGGACTAATCCTGAACACGAATGCCAGTGTTTTTTAACAGTCAAAAGAGACAAAATGACTCATCTTAAGCAGTGCTTGACAAAATGACTCATCACAATCCTCATGTTTTTTTAAGGGAAACCCAATTGGAAAATAAAATTATATTATGCAATTTTAAGCCAAGTAAACATTCAGACACACGATGCTCCAAAAACTAATTTAAGTGAGTCATATGAGCAGATGAAACTGCACGGGCTCACCACACATCACCTATTCGGTCACTGCCCACTGGATTAATCAAGCTATTGCAGACTCACTGTCTAAATATCATATTACCTCCAGCACTGACAAATATATATATAGGTTTTAAAGCTATGTCCATAAGAGTGCCCTTTCAGACAGAAGCTGACTTATTCCAGCTGTGTACTGCCATTCAGAGTGAGAGATCATGACCTTTTCTCTGTTTATCTTTAAAAATAAATCTAATTTCTGAAGAACTTGCAGTCAAGCAGTTGTACTCAGAATTCAAAAGCCCCAGGGCAACCTGTAAAAATTCCAAGTTTATGCCTCATCAATTATGACGGTTGAATTATGTAACCTAATATAAATATAGGCACACTGCTCTTTCATATTCTGCTCAAACCAATTTTGTGTATATGCAGCAGTTCGAAAGCCCACAGCTCTACATACGTTACTGGGTTCTCAGCTTTGTCATTGCTGATTTAACTCCTAAAGGCATTGTTAACTTGAGTGCTAGTTATATTAAGTATATAAATTAACTCCAGACTGCTACAGCCATCTAGTGGTGATAAACAATACTTCTATGTACTGTATGTTTTTTTTTAGCCTTCATTAGGACATTAGGAAATTATTTAAAACAAATAATTATATTAAAATAAATTAAGGAATGTTTTTATTTATTTATTTAATTTATAGAAACACTCAAATTAATAATGCCCTAAGTATCATGGGCTATATTTGTCTTACAACTGATATTAAAATTCAATATAAATAAACCTGCAATCAGACCAAGTGGGTTTTGCTGTTATGTATTTAATAAGTTTGTTCAAAAATGTCTTGTATGAAACACAAAAATAAACTCTGTTTATGGTTAGATAAAACTTTGACATTTCCATCAATAAGCATCACATGCATAAAGAGTCAGAACTAATCATATGATCAAAACAATAGGTAGCCAATTCATCGGTTTATCACATCAATGTTACAAATATTAACAATTCATCATTTTTTCCATATCAAAAATATTTAACCCAGAACCATTTAACCATTTAAGACAGAAATGCTAACCCATGCAAATCTATTGGCAACCAAATAAAAATAATGCTTGAAGCTCTTTTTTATACACAAAAGTGGTAATTCCATGCTACAAATGTATGCACACATCAACCGTTTCAGTGAAAAACAAGCATGCAAGTAGGGATATCAAAGAAATAGTTTGTGTTTTAACTGCTTAATAATGTTTCAATCATTTAAACTCTTGAATAACAAATTCTCTAGCCTGACATTATCAACCTACTTAAACTGCAGCTCAAGTGAAAATATTCTTTCTACCAAAATATACCAGTTTTTCTTATTTTTGCACTTTCCTTAATACTGACAACCCAAGTAACTGTGAAGCCCTTCTCGCCGTATACACTGGACACTAAATATTCAAGTACACATATGACTTCGCAGTTTATAAAGTTTCTTATAAAGTTTCTTTCATTAATCTGTTCGTTACTATTTCCCCATCAGCTTTAATACCCTGAGAGACATGAGAGAAATTCTTGGAAATGTGCTGTTCACATGTTTAGTGATTTGTCCAGCAAATAAACATTTTTTTCCCCAACCGAATAGCAGATGTTTTAGACCCATCCAGCAGGCTTTTATTACAGCTCATTTTGTCAAGACAAAAATTAGGAGAGCAATACAGTCCAACAGGATTCAAATGTGATGACATACACAGTCGGCACTTTAATAGGAAAATCTGTACACCTGCACAGTCCTGAATTTATCTGATCAGCCAGCCGTGTGACAGCAGCTTATTGCACAAAATCATGCAGCTACAGGTCAGGAGCTTCGGGTCACGTTTACATCAAACAATTGGGAAAAACAAGATCTCCATGACTTTGACTGTGCCTCTATCAAAAAAAATCTTTAATGCTGCAATTTTGGTCCTCTATCTGCATGATTCATGACTGTGTGCAGGTGTTTTTTGATAAAGTAGACTTACTTACTTAGACTTACTTTAGTGAACATACGCTACTTTAGGCCAAATGTCAGTGAACATTTATAACCACAGTGAAAGACAACCATCATGTCTTAGTATCAAAACATTACAGGTTTTTAGTGATATTGCATTACATTTCAGAAGGTGAACTTTACATACTTTAGTAAAGTGCTATATAATATACGTACAAAAATCTAAAACTGTTTAATTGCTTTGCTAAATTGATTGTATTTACAAAAGTACTGAAGATAAAATATTTTATGTTATGACATTCCTAAATATATTATTTTTGATCACTATTCGTCTTTACACTGTTCCTGTTCTAAGGCCACATGCCAGTAAGCAGTGATACATTAAAGTAGTGCTCTGTCCATCTGTACAAGTGAATATAAAATAATAATAAACCCAGCATGTGTTTATTAGAAAATAAATGTAAATAAGGATGTTTTTACATTAAGGCTCTGCTTAATTTAATTCTTATGATGCTACACAGTAAAAAAAAAAAAAAATCCAACTCCAGTAGTGTTAAATAAAAACTTCACACTCATCTGTCACACTGAAAGCCATTACAGCAACACATTTCTCTTTGAAGCTCAGCCTATAAAACTGGCCTGAGCATGGAGCACACTGAGCGACCTTCTTTAGTCAATTCCTTGGTGTGACTCATGCATGGCAGAGGGACGGCTTCTTCTCGACGGGCCACGGTGTTGAACTTGCACTTTTTCAGGTGGTCAGCCATACTGGAAATGTTGGCAAATTTCCACTCATTCACTGTTCCAAAGGCTGTGCTAAATCTCCATACCTAAAGGCCGAATGCAGAGGGAAAACACTTTACATACATACATGCATACATACACACTATCGTTCAAAAGTTGGGATCACTCTCTAACTCCATGATCGTTCCCAATTTTTTTTCCTTTCTACATTGTAACACAATGCTGAAGGCATCCAAAATATGTAATAATCTCCTTTGAACAGTTAATGAGATTTTTCTGCTGCTCATGATCTATAAAGCCTTCATAATGGCTCTAATCCGAGGTGATGTTAATTGGTGATTTTTAGGGCTGGTAACTTTAAATGAACTTCTCTCCAACTCAGGTAAGTTTTGTTCTTGCCTTCTTGGGAAGGTGAGAGCCAGTTTCATTATGGTGCTTGATGGGTTTTGCAAATGCACTTGACAATACTGTTCTTGCAATTACTATTCTAGAAAGGCTGACCTTCGTGTCTTAAAACAACAACTGACTGTTGTTGTTACTTAATTACCTTATTCCATATGTGTTATTTCATAGTTTTGAAATCCCTAGTATTGTTGTAGAATGTACAACATAAATCACTAAATAAAATCAAAGAAATTTGCAAGTGATCCCAAACTTGAGTGGTAGTATACATTCATACATAAATACAGTTAATATAAGAAACATAACTTACCTTGTCGTGAATTTGCCATGAGAAAGATCCATCTGCACGTCTTGTCTTTGCCCAAAGCAAGACCACCATACCACGTGATTTTAGCAGACTAGCACAGACGTCCCTCATGGTGCGAGACACACGGGAGAGCTGGCACAGACTAAAACCATCCAAAAAGCTTGCGACATGCTGTAGTAGCTCAAAGGGTAAGCCGCTGAGTCGGTCACTGTAAGAGAGACTGTAGCGCTGGACTTTATCTGGACGTTCAGCTAAGCCAGACCGCACACCAAACGAACCCAAGTACCGATCATGAATAATTCTAGAACCCTGCACAGAGGGGCAGAATCTTCTCTGGGAGTAGGTGCAACCATAGAATGCCAAAGGGCACCTGTGCTCCATCCAGCCATTGAGCCCAGCATGAATGTCCCCATGGACATTCTTAAAATGAGAGGAGAACTCATCACGGCGAAACAGTTGCCCACACACAAATGTAAACATTGAGCGCTGCTTGGTCTGGTAACGAGCAACACACTCCAGCACCAGGTCGAGTCTAAGTGTGTGGAAAGGGCTTGGATTGGAAAGCTGAGGGCTGGCATGATCACAGGCAGACGCTGAGGCAATATCACCCACCATAGTGCTTGTGGCCAGTATTGCAGAGGGAAAGGAAAAAGTCTGAGTGCCAAAGTCAATTCGATACCCATCAACAAAACGGCTGTCCGAAATGCCTCTACCTCCTGGGGAATCACCGAGGCAAAACAGCAAAGCAGCAGTGATCAAGTCGATACCATGAAGGCCTATTGGATCGTCCATAACCTCCAAGTCAGATGTGTCCACTGCCTTATCTTCCATCTTAGCCCGGAACACATATGGATTGGAGAGAATAGTCTTCCGTCCATTGCATGTAAACACGCTCATACCTCTAAGCACTTGAAGGTTCTGCAACTTGCGCTCCAGCCACCGGTCCTCAATTTCAACGGGGAGTTGGTGTAAAACATTGTTCTGTACTAAATCAGGCAGAGGTATGGGTGGAGGTAGGGGCAGCTGGGGTGAATGTGCTATTTCTGGTTGCCTTGCTACAATGGGCATAGAATAATAAGGCATCATAGGCCTGACATCTGCAAAGTTGTTGAAATGTACCACAGGTCTTTCCACAAGCATTTCAAGTCTAACATGATTTTGATTATCCTCTACACTTAAAGATCCATGTCCATCAAAATTCACATTGCCATTTATTTCTTCCTCTTCATCAGAAGACTCAAATGCACTTTGCTCCCTGTACTCACTCTCACCTTCATCAAAATCTACTGGAAAATCACAGTCTACTCCACCTACAGCTCCCAGCTCACATTCTGAATCTGAAACACCTTCCCTCATAAGGTCCATTTTATCTTCTTCTGAACAATGATCGCCATTTACACCGCTGTGACAAGCCACATCTCCATTCCTGCCACTGAGGTTTTCCATGATCAAGTCAATACTTTTGTTTGCACTGCTGAGAATGTCTAAAGCTGCTGCTAAATTTCTGCTGGTTTCCACTGATGCCTTGTAAAGTTCATCGTATGTCTCCCCATCCATTTCGATCAGTCCACTGCTTAAATCTACTTCTTCAGTAGTAGAGTTCATCCTTTTATTTTCCTCATTTTGTTTATCCACTGTTTTTGCCACGGTGGTGGTCACTTTGAGAGACTCAAGTAACATGCGCTGATCTTGCAGGGCCAATGCCATATCTAGTTGTTCTACATCATAAACTTCCTTACTCAAGTTTTCATAGGATTTACGATCAGCATAGCTAACAGGCCATCGGTTCCACTCCATGGTGCAGCACACAACACTGGCTGGACAGATTCCCAAATGCTGTGCCATTTTCATTCTAGCAATAGTAAAGGGGCATCCAAAACCACTATTTAGGCAAGGCACTCTTTCATATGGACAAAGTAAACGGTGCTCATCTGCTTTGCATGAGTGGAAAACTGCCCCACACACAAGAGGACAGCCCATGAGGTCACATGAAACCCCAGGCTCTAGTCTCACCATGCATCTTCTGTTCACACAACTCTGGCAATGAATGTGTAGCTCCTCCATAACATATAGTAACTGTAAATGTTTTTTTTCTGTGTGGCTTTGCCTCAGGAACTACCTGTAAGGATAACACAAAGGAGCAGAATTATAACAGATCACAAAATATGCAGGTAGCTGTCAGTCCTCTTCTGTGCTACAGCCTATGTTTACTGAAGGTCTGTTTAATGACATTTCACAACAGCAACACCTCTTAGGTTGCATAGTCACGTTGACTCTTGCACAGTGGAAATATGACCTTTTATTTCTGGGCAGTATGTTATAAAGCTTAGACTATACAGCAGTACTTTTCCACTGCGCAGTATGTGGTGCAGTATGGCCTGTTACCTGTTTGAATTTGGTTACTTGCAGAAATCAGGTACCATCAAGTGAGACTGGGACATAGTTAACTGACACAACTGTCATCATCTTTTGATTAA
The DNA here is from genome assembly GCA_030068275.1 of Clarias platycephalus. Taxonomy (NCBI): domain Eukaryota; kingdom Metazoa; phylum Chordata; class Actinopteri; order Siluriformes; family Clariidae; genus Clarias; species Clarias platycephalus. The sequence continues at coordinate 12,901,090 of JAQQZT010000005.1, read as the reverse complement.
TGTCTTTGTCTGAAATCAAATCTACCAAAGATTTAAGAGCAAATAAATGGGAATAATTGAGACATTGTATTTATTCATATTTCAAATAGCTTTATATCCACATAATAGGAGCTGAGAACAAAACCCAGTGACCTCATGAATAGTGACAAGACATTCACATGCAAAAAGGCACTAAAAAAAGACTAATTGTGCATGCACAATAAATGTGTACATATAAATAATTAAGTTTTTTTTTTTAATTATTGTTGTGGTACATTGTGAAGGAAAACAGTTATTCTTACAGGGAATTGAAACCAAGTATAAATACTTTATGATTTTACACTGTATCTACTGGGGCTTTCCCACATTTGGATTTTCTACAACATGCTAACCTGTCCCAATGGTTTTTTGATGGTTCCTGGTTGCTCGACTCTGACGTTACATGCCTTAAATCACAATGAATAGTCTTCTTGGTGTTTACCGGCAGTTGGCATCCACTCTGTTGCATTACCGCCACCTTCTGGTCTTCATCTCCCTCATCTTCCTTTCAGCTGATATCCTCTTTTCTAGTCCCTTAACCCTTAAGAAACCCATCAAATTATTGCTTCCTTGTCCTCTTTCTCCATTTTCTAAAATATTTTTCACAGTATACCCAACCTTTCCAAATTCCCACTGTTCCTCCCCTGAAGGTTAAGGTACAATAGAGAAGGCTACCTCTGAAATGGTCATTATGACTATAATGTAATCACCTACGTTATATATGCATACAAACATACATTCTTTACCTATGAAATAACTACTACACTTCACGTTTCTCAAGAAATCAAGACTTCTAGAACTGCTGTGCTTCTTGCGTATTAAGAGCGCAAGGTAAAATGAGTACTCCAGTAGAAACTGCTCAAAGCTGTTCAACACTCAACAAGTGATTTTTGGACACTAAGAGTCATTATTAAGAGCCAAGAATAATTTTTAAAAGTCTAGGACCATTTAGAAACCCCTACTATTCACCTTAAGAACTGCTACTTTTTTTCTCAAAGTTAGTGAATATTTTTATTTAAATATTGAAGCATGGTTGAACAGTTGTCAACTTCAATTTCTCCTAAACCATACTAAGCTCCTGATTATTTCAACACAATTCAGTAAAAGTTCTATTTATATAGTGCTTTTAACAAAGGTCATTGTTGCAAAGCAGCTTTAAATAATTAAAATTAGGGGAGAAAAGTGTGAGGAAATATGTATAAATTCTTAATCATTACATTGTCCCTGATGAGTGAACCGAGGGTGACGGTGGCAAGGACAAATCTCCCTAAGATGGCAATAGGAAGAAACCTTGAGAGGAACCAGACTCAATAAGCACCTTATACAAGGGAACCCATCCTCATTTGTGTGACATCACACAGCAGGGATTGATCTGCAATCATATTGTGTGTTACGAGGCTGGAAGTTCAGTATAACAGGAAAAGTGTTTAAGTTAATATGGAAACTACTTTTGTTTTAGGAGGCTCAGGTGCAAAATTGTCCGTGGTAATTTCAGTCCCACAAAGTCATCAGCAATGTCTGCATTTCTCTGCATTCTAACCTTGAGAGTTCAACACCATTAAGAAAGATCTCTTTATCCAGATTTAAACTCATATGTACTAGCATCACATATTTGTTAATATGAAAAGATGATGATATCTTAATCATGATTAATTCACTTGCCATGAGAATCAGATTGTTGTTCCAGATTTGCTTACCACACCATTTCCAGCACCATTTCCTTTCTTGTTATACTGATCTCCTGTCTGAAGCTGGTCACAGTTGAAAGATTCAGACAGCTTTGTACTGGATAGGTATTTATTTATTCCACAAAACAGCATGTGATTATTTTTTTTTTAGGAGTGGGTAAAAACATTGCGAAACTTACAGCACCAGCACGCTGGATTCAGGTGGGTTTATTTCGACAGCAAATTATATTTATATACCTAGTACAAACAGGTCGCTTTCAACAACATGTCCTAGGCAAGGCTGTATTTAAACCCTGACATGTTGCACAGTCAAACTAAGCACAGGTCACTGGCAGCATGCGAGTTAAATCACGGGCTGACTAAGCATATTATCAGTTAGCTCTCAGTCTATTGAGTATCTGCGTTTTAATAATACACCAAAATAAACAGTAATTGCCTGGAAAGTCAGTGAACATGATTTCTCCGTTAACACGCCGGTATTATTGTTATTACTATTAATAAGGGAGATTATTAAGCAGACAGACGGCAGCCAGCGCTAGCCATGCTAACTAATTTTAGCACTGTTTATATAAAGCACTTGTAGCATTCAATGAGCGAGACAACTAGCCAATGAGCCAGCGCACCAACATTTATAGTCATTATAAATATATTTAGGCATAATTTTGGTCATGAAGTTGTTCTGTAGTTACATTATTGCTAACACGCAGTGAGAGGACTAGCAACCTGGCCATTTCCTGACTAGGACGCGGCTAACAGCGCTAGCCTACAAGTTAGTCCAGACAAAATTACTTAACAATGAAGTAAGGTTACTTACTGCGGCAATATGTCCGGTGTGCTTGTAAATAATGATGACTATTTTGTGCAAACACCTTTTTTTAATTACATAAACCAAGCACGTATTATTTACAGAGTTTACTACTTTTCTCCGGTTCTTCTCGTGTTTATTTACACTGACCCGGTTGCTACTTTAGAGCTCCTAAATATTAATTAATGGGCGGGGATTTGTGACAGCTTTGCCCCGCCCCCACAATAAGCCCCGCCTCAACAGAGCACACGAGTTGGCAAAAGAAGCAACCAAAAAAGTGAATATTGAGATCAATATCAAACAAAGGTATAGTGTGGAGAAAGGCAAAACAATAATAGCAACAGAAGTGAGATGATAAGAAAATATTATGTAATATAATAAATGGGAAAATAAGACATTCGCATTCAATACAGAATAAAGTAGCAAAAATCAGAAATAGGAAGTATTCATTAAAACTAAGAATTGGACAGAACAACCTTAATAGCACTCAATTTACACCCATGGGGACTCTGAGGAATGCCATGAAAGTGAGACTGTCAGAGATGTATTGCTTTCATGTAGGAAATATATGGTGGCACAGCTAGGGAGTGTAGAAAGCAATGTTAAAAGTCTTTTAAAATGGGTAGGAAGCATTTAATGCATTTAATAAATAATGGTGATGCAACCTACATAAACCCAACTACTGTAGATGCTGAGTGGTACTGAAAGTTAAACGTGTCGAGGAAAAAAAAGTGTTTGTGGAATACCGAATAAAGCAGACGAAGAGTTCAAGACACAGAACAAGTCAAGACAAAATCAGGGAAGAAAGCATTAGATGTATTAAGGAGAGCTGGTCTGGAAAATCGGCTTTATGAGGCTGGAAAGATGGTGGGAGAATGAGACCTACACTTGGCGGTAATGTAACCAACCTACAGTACTGGATACCAACCACCGTTAAACAACAAAGAAGAAGCAACTCACAATGTTTAATGAGTCAATACATAGAACATCAACAATCTGACACAAGCCTCAGAATAAACCGTAAAATAGCCTGTTTTATATGAAAATTTGTGAAAGGACATTAAGAAGGCGTGTTGTCTTCTCATAAGTGTTGACTGCATTATAGTGGAGTCGAAGGATGAGATTTAATATTAGGGAATGAAGTTTCTCTCCACATTTTCAGCATAAATGTAGGCTGGTATAAACAAACAACAAACAGACAGTCAAATAAACAAAACGTATAAAACATGTGGTTATATGAAAAACCTTATATTTCAAATTTCTTCATTTCCTAAACTATATTTGACAGCATATTATAAAAAGACAACAAATAAAAGTAACATCAAAATGCATATCTAACAAATCCTTCTCACCTAATATATTGTATATACTAAACCTATTTATTTGTAATTCATTAAAACAACATACTACAGTTCTAATGCTCTCTGTACAGAATATATTTTTTAGTGTCTGTGTGTATAAGAGAGGTTTTTGGTGGACCCCAGTTTAGCTAGCCACTTCTGAGATGTGGTGGATGTTGGACAGGGTGAGTTGGGCCTCTTGGGCAGGATAAGACCGCCTGCTTTTGACCCACAGCCTCCCAAAGACACCAGTGATGAGCAGCAGAACCACCAACAGACCTCCAAGCACAAAGGTTTCTACCGGGGGCACACTTTCACCTAGAGCAGGGATGTTTGTCATTGGAAAAAAGGAAGACAGAGATCAAATCATATGCATTTGTTTAAAAGTGTTTGAAGTGTTTAAGTGTAGATAAAACTTACTCAGAGTACTTTTATGTAAGTGAACCTCACGCCTTTTTATGGGTCCATAGGACACAGTGTGGAACTGCGCAATGTCTCTGCGTGTCCGTGTTGATGCATCCTCGGTGGAGCAGTTCTGCGTTGAGTGGTAATATCAGCATACAGTATAAGGGAGAAAAAGGGGGAAAACTATGCTTTAACAATGGTATTTCTGTTGGCTTGCATTTAAAATGGTTTAGTGTATAAATTCATGTTAATTTCATCTACTACCACATATTTGTGTACGTAGAACAATTAAGAGTAACAGAGAGTGGGAAGCTCACAGGCCGACATGCTCCTGCACTGCTGTGGCAGATCTGGACGTTACAGTGGAGGAAGATATCTGTGTAGGAGCTGCCCACAAACTTGAACATTTGGATCCTGAATAGAGCTTCTGGGCCTTGTCCATTCTTCATCACAGCCAGAGTCTGGTCACTGGTCAACACCGGACAGCTAAAGACCAAAAAAAAAAAAAAAAAAGTTCTTTATGTGCACGCTTTTGGTTTGGTTAACATTAAAATCCTTAAATGTGTTTAAGGTGTATTGATAAGACAGAAGGGTTTTTAAATATCTATATTCTACATGTAAAGGAATGCTACAATGCATTGTGTAATCATTTTGATTCTTACATACATTTGGTAAACTGATAAGACATTGGCATGCTGTTAAAATAATATGCTAAAATCTACTCCATAAATATTATAAAAATAAACATATTATTACTACTAGCAATATTAGTATTATATCCTGACATAGTACATATAAAACAAACAGCCTACAAGATGTTTTTTCCTTGGCAATGGCAGTATATTATTAAGTTGTGAAAGGAGAGAAATAAGTCTGGGTTGTCATGGGGCAGATGCAGCTGTCATGGCCCAAGGTTGCAGTCACAGGAACTGGAGTCATATGAGTCATTTTATTATCAGCTCCCTTTGCAACAGGTCTCCCGAGCAAAACAAAACAGTTCAGAACAAACGCACGTTACGCATACAGTATACACAAACCTTTCCTTAATGAAGGTGTACTGAATGTTGCTGTATGGATCGTGGTTCGGTGTGGCCCAGCATCTCTCCACTCGAAGCATGAGATTAGCTGGTATCTGTATGGTGAGATTCCAAACAATCTTGTCAATAACTCAATGAGTAAACACTTCCAGTCATCGGATTTCCAACAAGGCAGAGTAAACAAGAGTATCTGCCAAGGGTCTGATAAAGCACACATTGAATCTCTGGACTTGTTTATGTGAGTTGAACTATTAGAGGAATATTGTAATAAATTAGTCCGATAATCATTTAGCAATCTGTGATTTAATTAGATTCCAATTGATGCTACTGAATTCCTTAAATATTTGCTTAAATATTCAACATTTTAAATATTTCAACGTTTAAATATTTGAGTTAGAGCTATTCACAATGGACTAATTCCTTATATAGTATTCCAAATATTGGACAAGGCATAATATCATTAACATTGACAAAGGTCTGTGATAAACAATGGAAAAAGTAGCCAAATATCTTCATCTCACAGGCGGTGTTTGATTACCTACCTACAGAATTCCCCTGACGTGAGAAGAGGATGCTTATTATTGTTATTCGCCCAATTTAAGCGGAATATTCAAAAGAAAAGCTCATTACAATTCGGTCCCATGTGCCACAAAAACAAGTAAATCTTTAATATGTCCTTTGAAAGATCCACAATAGCTCCTAATTTACTTCAATCTATCTACTGTATCGATCTACTTATATACAAACCATGAAAACTTTCACATAAATGTTGTCATCAAGCATTAGAGATGGAACAGTGGTCCATTTGTCCTCAAAGTCCTCATCTTTGTAGAGCAGCATGGACACTGAGAAATTTCCATCTTCTGTGTCCAGAGTGATTGTCCTAAACAATAGAAGATGTTAAAAGACCTCGTGAAGGATGCTGAAGGGCACTCAGGGTTTAAAGTAACAGACACTTCAGATAATCCTCATAGTTACCGTTGGTAAGCTCTTTTGTTCAACAAGAAAAACAATTAAATGAATCGAAATGAAGGTTTTTAGTGCAATTTAAGCTTAAACAACAGTTCAGTAAATATTTATTATGTGGTCCGGATAAGCTTTCGAAATGAAAATACATCATTTTCCATGATTGTGTCCTGAAAGAATTTACCTGACATCCACTCTGATCATATTTTCTCCGTTAGGCTGCTGGACCATGTAGTTTGCAGGGTAGCGACATCCAAATGTAATGTTGACGTAACTTCTCGTAATGATGTCCGTTTCGTTGTTGTGAATGGTGTTGGTGAACATGATGTAAGTCTCATCAGATGCCTGCAAGAAAGAATGAAAAAAATCAATTAGAGTTAGGAATCAGTGTAGTTATATATAGTTATATAGTACTACAAAAAAAAGGGAAAAAAGGAAGCAGTCTTTTTACTAGTTAAAAGGACAGACTGATCTCCGCCCCTTGCAGTAGTTTTATTGTGGGTCTGTAAACTATTCCTTCACCATAACAACCCCTTCCATACAAGTCCTATTTTTACGGGAAAGTGATGTCTTACTTATGTTGCTTTTTGTTTCATTTATACTGGTTGTAGACTGACCAATAAAACATAGACAGAAAGAAAGTTGTTGCTATATAATTGACTCCGATCATCATTTGTATTCATCATTTGTAAGTCAAACTTTTGTTTTTAACATTAATATAACATTAATATACACATGGTGTATATAAATATATATACTTCTAAACATATAACATTAATATAATAAGTTCTTTAACAATATCGAATCTTTTACAAGCCTCCCGCTTGCTGCTCAGACACCCACACCTAAGACTGTGTTAACCTTTTCCTGGCGTTTCTTGTAAAGCCTCTGTGCCGTCAGACTGAGCCTCTCAATGATACTTATAGCCTCAAGTGCAGATTTATATCCTGCCGGAGTGAAAAAACCCATCTTCTGGGTAATGTTACAACTGTATAAGATGGTCTAGGCCGTTGAATAAAAGAGGGAGTACAAAGTGTGACACTGAATTATGGTCAGGCTATTCACTACTGTTGAAAACACAGTCATCATTTACATATAAATCAAGGTAATTTAAAGCAGCATGGCTACTAGCCCTCCCCTTAAAGCTCTGAAAGCACTCCAGCCATCCAGTCTGAAGGGAAAGAGGCACCGCTTGCTCATTCCCTTTCTGCATATTATAAAACAATTATTCCAGGGAAAACAAAGCCACCACATTAGCATATGCTATGAATGTACTAATCAGAATTTTATCTGTTGTTTCTTTCTTCTCTAAATGACATTATTCTCCACAATAATGCAAATAACTGAACATGCAATAACAGCCAAAGGCAACATAATAATGACCGTCTTCAAACTCTAAGAAAGAAACTGCATTTATAATTTCCCCAGCAATAACGGAATATGTTGTTCTAAATTTCATAAGCTCATGTGCATATGTATGAAAAATGTAGCTCTTTCAAAGCTTTCCCATGGAAAAGAAATACATATCCTTGATGATAAAGAATAAATGATATGCTGACTGAGAAATGATTATGGATTTACCATGATGGTACCACAGTCTGTAAGATTAGTCTTGATAGTGAAGACATACTCGTCCCCAATCTCAACGCCACGACACTCTGGGTCATTTAGGTGCAAATCCCAAATCTGCATTGGGGAAAAAAGCATGGTTTTCATCCCCAACACACATACTGTAGGGAATGAAAATAACTACATCTATTAAACATATATTGTTTAAGGAGGCATAAACGTACATAAACAGGGGGGTCTTTGTTGAGAAAAAACACACTTGGAATGGTCACTTGTATCTGCTTGTTGGTACATATGACAGTTTCATTAAGTTCTATATGGAGGAGAAAAAGTTCACTTACAATGGCCACAGGTGCACATGTTCATTATTCACACATTGTTCCTTATTTCATTTGCTTTGTAGATATTACATTTTCATTTGCTAAACTGGATGATAAACATTTTTTAATCTAAGCAGGAACATGATTGTTATTGGAGATGTCTATGTATTATTCTGTCATCTACAACTCACCTTATTATCTAACTTACTTTATATAAAACAATAAAGGCTGGATTACTTAGCAAAACATAAAATAAAAATTTAGTTCATAAAAAAAAAAAAAAAGGCAAGCTCACCATCTTCTTCGAGATGCACAGCTGGGATAATTGTCCATATTGTAAGCAGAAACCAAATTGTCAGTGAAGCAGCTGCCATTTCACTCAATTCGCCTCCTTCACAGGTAGACGTTTACAACAAATCTCTGTTTCCCCCAAATATGTGAATTGAATCTATTCAGCGTGAACTGGTTACCAGCTACAGATGTTGCGCTTGCACTAAACCCAGCCCTCGAAAAACAGCTCTAATGAAGTAGGAGCCTCCCTCTGGCCTTAAAAACACCAGCTTGAATTGATGTCCACACCAACAATGAGATTCCGCACATGAATAGAGCATGCTGAGGGGAGTCCAAGGTAACACAGACCATGTAGATTTAGAGTCATAAGACTGGAAATACTACTGACAGACCACTTAGTAGACACCTTACAACCATGTCCCCAACCACCAGCCAATAAGGAGTGTGTTCATCATATAAAGAGAATGGAGAGTTGCAGGGTGGTATCCTGTTTTGTCTCACACTTTTGTCTGCAGGGTTTTTTAAAGGATCTGGGTAAAGTTTTACTGTTTCAGGAATCCCACTCTTTTGCATGAAAAGAAGTCTTGCAATTGAGTCAAGGGCAGTTCACCGCCACGGCTGAGGAGCTGGTGACTATAAAATTGCGCAGACAGACAGAATGTGGTACAGCCGGTAATTCTATTGAAATAAAACAAACACTGCGAGGAACTACATCAGACTCCTTGATTCATGCTAATTCACATTATTCTACTGCGTGAAAGAGTGGGAAGTGGGGGTGGAGGAGTGTTTAGCAGTTTATCTGGACCACATTCAATTTAGTGTTGCTTTTAGTGATGCTAACTCATGGTCAAGCATTTTCTTTTATAAGATGGGACTAACATATTTCTGATTGCTTTTTTTTTTTAAATAAGTAGTAAAAAATGATTGGATAGTTTTCTGCATGCAGAATTGGCAGAAAGCTTGGTGTCTCTGTTTGAATAGAAGTCTGAACTCCATACTCATTAGATAAAATTAGAAATAAATGGAATCATCTATTAATCTATACAGCTCTGGCTTCTTTAATGGGAAACCTCTCTCACTTATTAAAAATAATATATATTTTTAAAGGTCAAAATAAATAAAAAGCAAACATTCTGAACATATACTCCTAAAAACTCAAACATTTTTCTTCTTTTCTTTTTTTTTACCAGTTTAATTTAGATAAAAAATAAACGTAAAGCAAAGCTTCATTCTTTTAACTTCTAAAAGTTTTATGGACATTGACTGTCTTGTCCAGTACAAAGTTAAAATGTTAGCATGCAGTGTTCACTACAACGTCACTTAAATAACACTCCAGAAACTGTAAAACTTGGTGGTTCTCTTCTTGAGACATTTACATTTTACATATTTACAACATAATGCATATTTTCAACTTAAATACAGCTCATCAAAAAAAATGACGTATTAAAATTCACTACATTTATATCTGAACAAATATAAAACCATTACACATTCTTCCAGATGCATTTGGGGATGTTTGGGAGGAAAAATGTTAATCACTGCATTATTGATTAGACAGGAAATTAATAACAGATAAACTAACTTGAAGTGGTCATTATCTTGAGCTAAAAAAAGGAAAAACAAACAGTAACCTGTGAATCATTTGAATGTACAACCTTAAAACTGTGCAAGGATTTCTTTCAAGAATTCGGTGGTCATATTTTTACCAGAAGAAATCTGAACAAAAAAAATTAAATGAATACTAAAATCTAATTACAGTGGAAAACTGAAACAAAAATATGTCACTGGTCCCAAGAATCACATCTTTACTCCAGACACACTGGGATTATAGAAACACCTGCAAAGACGGTGCTTTTGTATTTATACAGAGGGGCTGAAAAATGTACTGTATATACACTTCAACATGAAAAGTATATGCCTCTCTTCTGATGGTCACATGACACTATCATGATGATGCGACTACTGACATCTTTAGAGGGAACATAATACTACATGTTGCTGCTATAATTTAACTGAGTTGAAGTGTGTTTCATAAGTAGTTACATATTAATCAGTGGCACACACATAATTGAAATATTAATGCACAGAATAGAAAGACACTACAACAGACCACTCTGCTCAAATTATGTACAGGGCTGTATTGCTCTGCCGGGTCAAAAATTTTTTTTTTAGGCTTTAAGGTACCAAAAGGTTTATCCCCACCATAGGGAATTCTTTGTTAACGTACAGATATGAGGTTGCACTTTTGTCTTTTTGCTGTTTTGTCTTGTACCTACAAGTGAAATGCAGTCTGCATTCTGTTAACAGCACCTGTATTTTATTATGTGTAATTTTGACAATCCTGAGACAGCAACTTTAACACAATCTGTGATTTTTTTTTTTTTTTTTTAAAGCTTGCAAGTTGTTTTAGGATAGAATTCCACATGGGAAATGTCTTTTAAACTTAAATATGAAAACATCATACAAAGTGGAACTAACATTTACTGTAAAATGCACAGAGTGCAAAGTTAAAGTGAAGCAGTGGAGATCTTGTATACTGATTAGTGTTGTAATGGTCCCTTTTTATTTGCTTCTCTTTGCTGGTTGTGGTGCTCGCTGGCCAGACTGTGTGGTTGTGATTAACCATTTTCATTCCAGTGTGTCACTATCCTCAGTAAAAAGCTCAGCCAGGTCAGCCACTGTGAACACAGACGCCTCTGAGTGTTTCATGGCCGCGGTACTGTGACTGAAGAAACACAGGAAATGCCAAAGAATTATCAAACACTTTATCACATAGAAACAAAAAGATTCATTACCATTCCTTACATCAAACTAACACGGTGTAATGAGACAACCCATGAACACGCTCGCTTTTCCCCATGCTCACCTCTTCTCTGCTGTTTTCAGCATCGCCTGCATGCGTTCCTCAATAGTGGATTTAATTAGGAACCGGTGCACAAAAGTGGGTCTAGGGAACAAACAATAAAGGAGTAGACATTAATCACTTGTCGCTGAAGATATCCAAAGTCAGTGAAGTATCTTTATGAATTGTTATTTTGTTATCATGCCTGTAGTCGCAATCACCTATTTAATCACACGTAACTCACTTGGTCTGGCCAATGCGGTGCACTCTGCCAATGGCCTGCAGCTCATGCGCTGGGTTGAGAATAGGCTCCACAAGCAGCACATGTGTAGCCTCGATGATGTTCAGGCCATTTGATCCCGTGTGCAATGGCAACAGCAGGATGTTGATCTTCTCCTCATATTTGAAAGAACTCAAGTTCTCCTAAAAGAAAATCACAAAACTACTTTCAAGTTGCAAACTATTATTGTGAGCTTGAGTTCTTAGTTAATGTTTGCGTGCAGATACATACGAGATGTGCAGATATAGTCACAGTTGTGAAAGGAGTAACACAGGAATGACATTTTCATTTTAAATGGTTATACTGGTATAAGACAGTTTAGTGTAATAGTTTTACACACCTGGAATTTATGAATCCCGTTGATCTGCGAGAACTCCATGTTGTTATCGAAGAGTGCTTTTGCAATGATATCTAGTACTCCCTGCCACTTAAAAGATAAAGATCAAAAACCACTATTAAATATGTATATACGTTTGTGTGTGTGTGTGTGTGTGTGTGTGTGTGTGTGTGTGTGTGTGTGTGTGTGTGAGAGACTGGAGCTAGACAGAGGTTTTGGTCCTGAGAAGTGTAACTGCTGATGTGAAAGTCATGGGTCATCATGGAATGTGTATTTTCTAATTAATAATGTCACCCTGAAAACATGCTTAAACACTGCTTACCGTAGAAAATACAAGAGATTTAGCTCCTGGATCAGTCATCTGGATTTTCTTAAGGGCTCGGACTACGGCTTCTACTTTAGTAGAGTGGCTTCCCTAAGGTATGAAAAAATTGACGAAGAGGGATTTAAAATTTATCTTGCACACAAAACAAATAAATTCTTTAAAAAATAGTTCTTAAGTAATCATGGATTTTCTAGTATTGCAAGGTCGGAAGATTGAACTGACTGACTTTGACAGGAATTTCCTGGTCCTGATCCGCAGCCTGGGTGGTGAAGACATAGGAAATTTCGGTGTGGGAAGTGGTTTGCCTGCAGATTGCACACTTTATAGCTTTCCTTCGATTGCCAACACTGTACTGCTCCACAATGATGGAAATACACTCATTACAGAAACAGTGTCCACAGGTAAGTACGGCCCACTGTCAAACACAAGACACACAAATGTACTCGTATTACAAAGTAGCATAGGGTTTATCTATTTGCAGTCGAATATTTATATACATGTGGTTCCATCATATTAATCAGTTGTGCATCATTTCATCTTACCTCCTGACCCAAAGAGCGAGCACAGATAGGACATGGCTCTGGATTCAGACCTCCTGTTGATTTATCCTGTGACTGAAACAATTGAGTAGAAAAATCATCAGAGTCAAACAGTACTAATTTGTCCTATTTTATAGTTGAATAATACAGAAATTTGCATAGTCTCAATATTACATAAATAAAGTCTCTTTAATTGTTACCTTCTCCAAATTGGTGAGATAGAGAAACTGCCCCAGCTTTTTCTGTAGCTGAGATTTAGCCACAGCTCGGTCATTCAACAGTTTCACTCTGTTCTGCTCCACCTGAAGCCGAACAAAACCAATGAACAAACACATGCATTTAGTGCATGGGTACAGAACACAATGATCAGCTATAACCATTATAATCAACTGCCTAATATTGAACAGGTCCCCCTTCTGCTAGCAAAAGGTTCTGACACCTTTCTATCGGAACCAGTATTAACACCTTCAGTAATTTGAGCTACAGTAGCACTTCTATTTGATCGGATATCCGGGACAGCCTTTACTGCCCATGTGCATCAGTGAGCCTTGGCTGCCCATGACCCGGTCACAGGTTCACAGGTTTCCCTTCCCTTCCACTTTTGGTAGAGTCTGACCAATGCAGCCTGGGGACATCCCACCAGACCTGCTGTTTTGGAGTGGGATAAATTAGGCAGCACCTGAGTTGGAGGAAAAATTGTGCAGGCTTAAGCTTGATCGACTTTGACCAGGGCCAAATTGTAATGGCTTCCAATGGAAAGGTGTCAGAACACAGCGCATGGCTGTTTTGGTTGCAGAAACGGGTTCCTACTCAATACTAGGCAAGTGGTAATGATGTTTTGGCTGATGTGTGTTTAATTCAGTTATTTTGCAGTAGACACTTAATTCTACCCACCTCATGTGGCTCTATGATGTGCAGCACTTTAGGTTTGGGCTCATCAGGGAGCCGTACACGCAGTCTTTCTGTTGCCATACCTAGCTCATCTATGGCGGACACTCGATCCCTCAATGTCATCCAGTACTCATGCAACACCTGAGGAGCCATATCACATTTGCAATCATGATGTGAAGTTGGTGATCATAATGAGCAAGAATGAAACAATGAGCAGTCAAACAATGCGACAATTAAAAATTTATCAGTCAAATATTTCATAGAAATGAAAAACTAGCAGACAATGCTAAAATGAAAAAATTATCAGCCAGACAATGCTAGAATGAAACAATGAGCAGTTAGGCACGGGTACAATTTAAAAAAGTCAGATAATTATAGAATAAAAAATAAGCAGACAATGCTAGAGTAAAAAAAAAAAAAAAAAAGCAGACAATGCTAGTCAGACATTCACACATTAACATTCAGGCATTTGGTAGACACTCTTATCCAGAGTGACTTACATTTTTATCTTATTATACATGCTCAAATGTCAACAGGGACAACTTGGTGGTCATGGGATTTGAACCTGGGACCTTCTGAACCATAGTTCAATCCCTTAACCACTGAGCAACCCCATACCCTATTCCGCATTCTAGAATTCTAGACAATTCTTGAATGCAAAAATTAAGACCACAGTTTTTTTTTTTTTTTTAAAGAGTGCATTAAGAACACATAGCACAAAAATACATTAGCACTGCACAGTTGCATGGTTGCAGCTAATTTACCATTTTGTTCTTTCTCCTAACAAGCAAAAAATATTAGTTAAGCAATAATAAATTCGGATGTTAAAAAAAACGAGAACAGTAAAATTAAAATAAAAAAATCTAATTTTCTCCTCCAACACATATCTACTACCTACGATACACACAAAATGACAAATACACTACAAATACACTTCCTCTCCACTTTCAATATCTTCATCTTTCCTCCACCAGATACATTTCTAGCTGCCAAAACACTTTGACACCTTGTCAGAAAAAAAGTGGACATCATTAGCAGCTCTCCTTGCACACGTACACCCACCATGCCTCCTCCTACACATAGCACAACACTTTCTTTATTCTCACCCCTCACTGACACTGATGACTCTAATCTCCTCCTCACCAGCTGGCCCACCACCTGTCCACTGAACCCCGTTCCCTCACATCTCCTGCATACCACAAGACAGCACTGATCCCTAAACAATGGGAACAAATAAACTACTTTCCCTTTTCCTATAAGTGGCATAGGGAATCAACATTCACTATAAAGGAACATTAAAAAGTAACCTCTGAGTGACCTCTGAGCTTTTATCACTGTTATTACCCAAGTCTTAGCATACGTTTTAGTGTACTTCCCAAAAATTCCTACCTGGATGAACACACCCTATTTGGACAGTGAGCCTGTTCATGCAAGTCTACCATTCTAAGACGACACTGTGCGGCCCAGTTTATTGTAACCAAGTTCCTACCTTATGTCCTGATTTAATACAAAATGCTATAGAACACTTGAATCCTACACTGAGAGCCAGTGTTTTAGATGAAATCCATACTTCAATGCTTATTATAATTTTGCAAATCATGATTACATACCTTGTACTCCTTTTTCCAGAACTCAAAGAGCTCCATAAAAGTTGTGCCCTCCTCTATCAGTTCAGGATCCATGCGACGGATCTTGGCAAAGGACAAGATGGCTTTCAGGGTGCGTTCTGTCTCACTGGCTGCCCGCAGACCGCGACTAGTTGTGGGAAGCCTGTCGTCCATTAGCCCCTCCTCATCCTCAATCATCTCCTCAAAAATGGCTGTCTGACCTTTAACTCTGTGATTCATAATAAATGTTTTTAAGGTTAAGTGTTTTAAAAAGTAAGGTCTTGTATGTTAAGCTTGATTTGAATAACGTACATGAATATTATTATTACTTACGTGTGAGAAAACAATTTAGACTCATAATCTGTGAAGAGTTCATCAGATTTGCAAAATACACAGCTATAAAAATAAAAGAGCAACAAAACGACTTAAATATACAGTACAGTATTTTAACATACAGAAAAAAACTGCACTATGGTTGATTAATATGTAAAGATGATTATTAAGCCAACTAAAATGAACTTACTTGTTGAGTGGAAGTCGCACAGGCCTCAGGTGACAAGCTGTCGCCTCCTCGATGACTTCCTGTGATGGTGGAGCTTCTAGCTCTTTTACAGCATCCTGAACAGTTTTCTGGGATTTCATCAGTTCATCCATCTGAGTGCTGAGTAAAAACTGGAGACCTCGGGCATCCCGGAACCTGAGAAGCAAAGATGCTCAGGGTTGAACGGTGCAAAATAAACAAACAAGAAATGCTTAACATTAAAATGAAAAATGTAGAATCTGAATTACTTGTCAGCCATTGAGAGTTTATTGGCTTGCTGTTTGTAGCTGCAGGTAAGCTCGTTTTGGATGCGGCCGACCAAGTCATCATCCATTGAGTACTGAATGGCCTGCTGAATGATGTCCAACCACCAGGGGGCGCGCAGGTTAACCTAAAGCAGAGCAAAAAAATCACACACTTGCTTGTTTCCTAATTCAGACCAACTGATCAATTCTTAAATATCCTACCTTGCGTTTGAGGTCTCTGATGTTCTGAAGTACAGGTAGGAGGTTCTGCTGAGCTTCAGAAACTTCAGAGCTGACCTTAGCCATGTAGTGTTGTTTCAACTGTTCTGCCTAGTTAGAAAACATGTTTCGGTCAGTCACGTGGATTATATCTACCTGGTTCAACGTTTGGAAAAGATTTAAAGGGAAAATCACTTTTTTCCCCTCTGCTTTCTAACCTCCTCTTTCAGACGATCATCTCGAAGAGTAGGTGGAATACCAGGATGCTTGGCATTTAGTAACTCCATCAAATTGTGAGTAGCATGAAGTCTCTATATTTAGGATATAGCAATAGATTTCAGAAGATTTATAGATGCGGAAAACACATGGATATTTTCTCTTTACTGAATACTATACCTGAACAGAGATAGAGAACTTGGTTATACCTGCAGGGAATCCGTTTTAAGCCGATCTTTGTGTTCTTCTGATGATCTAAGCACTTCTCTGTACATCTCTGCTGCCTCGACAAACTCATCTACCAGAACACACAGGACAGGAATGTTTTAAAATATGCCCATATGGACAAAGAAATTAGGACAGCGTTTCGGCACATGTTACCTCTGATAATGTGGATTCCTGCCAAACCATTGAGAGCGCACACCAGCTGTCTGTGAGCCTCCTCACACTCAACACGACACTTCTTCTGCAGGGATTTCAGCAGTTCCTCCATTGTCATTGTACTGAACAGCATGTCAAATAGAGATCATTAATGAAAGCAAATAGAAAGTAGAAAATCGGTTGTATAGTCTTCAGGAATGTTTAAAGGAAAAAATATATTAATTTAGATAGAATGTGTTGTACTAGTATTCGAATGCTCTTCACCTTTTCTGGAAGGGCAAAAACTCTCCCCTGACAGCTTGAGGATGGCAGCAAGCCTGTCGCAGGCGCAACAGTGGGTACAGGACAGTGTTGACTGTGCGCCGGTCCAGGCTGCCCAACTTTAGAGACCAGTCGGAGATCTTTCTCAACTTAAGCAGAGCATCCTGGGAGCAAACCTCATGCTGGCGGTGGTAAAAGTGGCCTTCCACAGGAGAGAAATTAAGCCAGTGGATCTCTTCTGTCTGAGGAGGAATTTGGATCTGGAAACAATACCAAGACAAAAAAACTTTTATTCCTTTAATATCCATATCTATTCTGGAATTCAACAGTTACAAACTAATATTTGCATAGCATTTTAAACAACAGGCATTGTCACAAAGCAGATCCATAGAGATCCAGATGTAGATTTGGATCCCTAACAACGGTGTCAAGGAAAACCCCCACGAGAAAGAAACCGCTTAAAGGACCCTACCATGATCAGATTGACGCTAGGTAGTTGCATAATAAATCATTACTCTTCTACAACAATAAACAATAATTGAAAGTCACATTGTACTAAATGCAACGAAAAATAAACGCATGACCATAATGTGATTATATACACTATCGTTCAAAAGTTTTAGAACACGTGCAAATTTCTTTGTTTTTGTTTAGTGATTTATTTTCTACATTCTACAACAATACTGGGGATTTCAAAACTATAAAA
>JAQQZT010000005.1:12853210-12882403 GCA_030068275.1 Clarias platycephalus | reverse complement strand
TACACATTAAGTTTACTGAAAGTAAAAACAGTTGAAAGTCAGAGGACGTTTCTTTTTTTGCTGAGTATATATATAAAAACATACATGTTCTCCCCTCAGCTGCTCTACCACTCATTTTAGAATGGTAGTAGCCTCTACATCGCTAGGTCACCTTAGCTGTTGTGCACTCCACCATCTGAGCCTCATCCAGACACACACGCCACCACTCCACAGCCACCAGCGGGCTTGGCACAGCCATGTAGCGTTTCTGGTTACGAAAACGCCGGCCATCTTTGCTGTTACTATGCGGGAGGTTGACGTAGTTCAGTTCAGTACGCAGCACATCATAGGTGGTGATGACCACATCCTGTTCAGCCAGGATGTGAGGCTGAATGAACCCATGCCTCTTCACACCCTGGTACACCTGAAGGACATAGACGAAAAAATTCAATCATTCTTTTAGAATAACTTATACAAGGTACTTTGTTATTGTTTTTGATGAAGCAGTATAATTCTTATTTTAATAATACGTATTAAGAAATAATACCATCACAGAACTGACTTTACTGGTATTAGCAGATCATTAGAGTTTTATAATATTTTTGAGAAACAAGGATGGATAACCGTGTAAATTTTATTTTATTTTGGATTATACTGCATTTGATGGACTAATGTTATCATTAACACTGATTTAATGTTGTTGATGATCATCTGATAAGATAAGATATGAAAATATGTGAAAATATATGCAGGGGTAGCTCAGTGGTTAGGATGTTGGAATGTCACAGGTTCACAACCCAGCACTGTTAGGACCTTGGACAAAGCTCTTAACCCTCAACTGCTCAGATGTACAATTAAATATAATGCAAATTGCTCTTTATAAGGGCGTCTGCCAAATGCTATAAATGTCAAATGAACAACTATACAAATGTACAAGGTAGTGATGGGAAGTTTGGATTATTTTAGTGACTCAGTTCTTTGAATCTCGTTCATCAAAATGAACTAATCTTTGAGTCACTTAAGTTCATTTTGTTCTTTTGATCAGAAATAAAATAAAATGTTAAACTTCATAGTTCCAGGGATGGAAATATTACAATGCAGCTAAGCACATATGATAAACAGAAAGAGCAGCTCACCATCATATCATCTGGTCCGAATCATTCGTTCTTTTGCCACATGACTCCCATAGACGCTATGCACACTATGCTGTGCATTACACTAGAAGACTCATGAAAAGAAGTGCTCAATTGTGTTTCCTGTGTAATGCACTGCATCTATAGGAGTCACGTGACAAAAGAACGAACGATTCGGACCAAAAGACTCGGCTACACACTAATTTCTGTTTTCTGTACACAACCTACGGAGGTTTTGCGATGCTTTGCGCATACGCGCCCAGTATAAAATGAACGAATCACTCTCGGAGACTACTCGTTTTTCTGAGTCACGTTAATCTAAAAGAATTTAACAAATATCTACACAGAAAATTTGTTATGCTTCACCTGGTATTTAAAATTTGAGCTCTAAGTAAAGCTCTAATGAATGTCAGAAATATAAAGTATGTGTGATGTTTGTGTGAACTACCAAGACTGGTTCTAATTCAAGCAGTACTTGCCAGTACTCGGAGAGAAGCAGAGCGGATGTGCCGGTTGATTTCTTCGACCCACTGATGACATATGGAACTGGGGGAAATAATAAGAGTGGCACCAGTAGAGACAGGAGTCATGGCCACTAGGCAGTGTGGGCAGTAGAACGGTGTAGTCGCTAGGTTCTCCTCCTTGTAGTTCACACACTCAGCATGCTGCCACAGGAGACAGTTCATGCACTGCACCCGAGCTTTATAGTCCACCAGACCCAGTTCCCCACATATACACTCAAAACGGTAATCAGGTGTATTAAAGGGAACCACAGATGCTCGAACTGAAGGAGGAGGCTCTGACTGAGACCCGTGGGTAATATCTGACTGAGGATTCTCTAGCTGCTGATGTTCATTACTCTCCATAGTCGGCTCTTGTTTAGCATTAGCCACAAGACAGTTCTCTGTATCTTTCTCACCATCACCTGAAACCAGGGGCTGACTGTTCTCCAGGCTTGCCTCAATGCTGGAGTTTTCACAGAGTGTCTCAGGCTCTGCTTGTGAATCATGCTTTTGCTTCGGTTCCTGTGTGAGTACAGGAGGGCCCAAGCTGAACATTGTGTCCTCAGAGTCAGAAGCTGCACTTGAGGAGTTCATAACTGCATCTCGTTCCTGGCCTGCGCAACGATGAGATGTTCTCCTAGGAGCAGCCTCCCCAGTCGACTTTTGCTGTAAAAAAAATTATTTGCAACGCTGAATTATAAATAATGAACATTCTACATATTTTTGTTAATGTATAACTGTGTAAATGTCCCTGTTGATTGAAACCAATATTTATATAAAGTCTAACAGCATTCAGGTACACTAATGTGTACTGCACAAATCATTAAAATAATCCAGCGATTACTCACAGGGGTAACAGGTTTCTTCTTCTTTTCTTTGTAGTTCTTTCCCAGCATGAAGGAGCCAGCTAAGCCTCGACCTTTGACCTGTTTCACTAAACCTTCAGTTATTATTTTCGTCAGGGTTTTCTTAATGTGGTTGCGGTTTTTCAGAGGGTCGTATTTGTACGTAGTCCGGAGGTACGTAAAAATGGCATTGATTGAGGCTCCTTTTCCAACCTTCATTTCCTTAATGGCCGTCAGAAGCATCACGCGGACAGCTTTTAAGAGTATGGACATACATATTAGTATAGCAGTTACTGTATGTAATGCAAAAAGATTGATATATAATACTTATATTTCACGAAATAGTGCAGGAATTATATCCTAGTAAATATAAATGCAAAAAAACATCAATAACAAATATGGCTCCTTACCAGGGTAGGTGATTTTCTCTCTTGGCTTTGCCTCACATTGCTTAATCCTTTGCCTTTCTAATGGGGGAGGAGGGATATAGTAATTCACTGACTGGCCCTAGAGAACACAAAAACATGATTAAGACACCAGATATCAATAATGAGAACCTGCACATTACTTGCTTTCCTACAACACGTAAATATTACTTATTGGGGTAAAATGTAGATGTGAGTGATTCACACAACATCTATACCACACACATACTGTACATTCACATACATTACAGGTGTGAGGAACCTGAAAGTCTCGGGTTTTCACATTGGGGGGGGGAGCATAGAAACTCCACACAGATGGTCACATGAGATCAGAATCAAACCAGGGACCCTGGACCTGTGAGATAATGGTATGCTCTGTGCCATCACGTCTCCACAGGTTTTTAATTTCTAACCCATACTTCATCAAACTTACCACAGGTAATGTGAGAGTGCTCTGCTTAAGTCCTTGGCGAGTATGGCACAGAATAAGGGCTAGCACCTCTACAGTCTTTCCCAGACCCATCTCATCAGCAAGGATTCCTCCGGGCCAATCCACCCCAGCCAGAGGAAACTCCCGGATCAGACTAGTTAAAATAGATAATCATGACTAGAACATTATGTGATCATCAGTTTCAGGCAAATGCCCAAATTATGCCTTAACATTGTACTTGAGTACGAGTGTACTCTTAAAACCTTCTTACCAGCCTGTGTAGGGGTTATAAAATAACTTCTTTCCACACATTGTCATCACTTCCCTCCAAAGGAAATGAATTTTTTGTTCTGTTGATGAAACATGTTGACAAAATTTCAGCAAATTCCACTGGCCAAATAACAGAAAAACCTTTATAAATAGAGACATTTTAATGTCATATTTGTGTCAGCTTGTCCTCTTACAGGGAGGAGTGCAAAACTACAATGTATACTAAGGCACACTGAAGCTGTTCTGGTAGCTCATTGTATTTTCCCCTTAATTCATCACCCATCTTTGTATTAGGACAAAGCAGAGTGACAGGAGTAATAACTTTACCTTGAGGGCATTCACTCTTGTATCTTTCCTTCCTCAACATCCAGTTGACAGCCTGACGCTGGTACGGTCGGAGCACTGGGATAAGGGCTGGCTGCTGTACGTCAAAGATTTGGTTCTGATCTTCTCTTTGGTGAACGTGTCTGACAAAGTCATAGAGTTCTTCAACGTTCTGCCGCTCCAGATCAGTATCACATTCTTCCTCCTCATTCTCCATGATCTCTGCCATGAGAAAGTAAGTTATGCTACGTCAAGCGTCCATAATGCTTATTATACAACAGTCAGTTCTGATTGAGCAATCTGAATGAACAATAGCCATTCAACAAGCGGTGATAATAGACCGTAAAACTATACATTTAACTATATGCATCACTCCGCTAATACAGTAACAGTTAATTACAGGAAGGTCGGTATGTAGTACTGATGGGAAAGCAAATGCCTGCCAAAATCCTTTGGCAATTGCCTTTTTGGCAAAATGCCTGCCAAAAAACAAATCAAGAAAGAAAATACATCTGAAAACATCTTAAACAACACTTGGTCTACTAATTAATTGCTTGCAAGTCATTCTAAATTGCCTCTGAACCTGTATGTTGTTTTATTTGCGCCTAAGCCAAGCTATGATGCTAACTAGCTTCTAACACAAGGCTGTATCCCACATCCCTCTGTAATCCCTAATCAAGGGCACTACTTAGTGTTTAGAATAACTGATAGTAAATCCTACATAGTGTACAGTACATATAGTGTATGTGCTTGCGGTTTAACCCGGAAGTTAACGTAGCTGATATTCTAAAGTGGAAGAGAAAACAAAGAGAAACTTAAGCGATTTACAGGACTGTCTGCAACCTCCAAGATTTATTCTTCTCAACTGATTACACAGTACTGGTAAGAATTGAAACCAATTTTTATCCCTGTTAAAATACACCGTCTGTCAGCAACTCTGCCAGTCGCAGTTAGTTATTTGTGCCAGCCTTGGAGGATATGGGTTCTGGAGCAAAACAACTGGTTAAATAACCAAAAACTCATAATTTCTTTTTTATAATAAATGGTGTATGTGAACTGTTGTATGGAACCAACATTACACTTAAAGCTTTGCTGTTTTGCTGGATATGTGCACGGCTGCAGCCTCGTGCCTACAACCGCATCACAGCCATGCTGATATTCAGCACAACAGCACTCCCTCTCATGTCTCATTGCTTCGTTAAAGTTGTCCACAAAAATGTATCAGTAGGTATTAAAAGAAAGGTTACCAGGGATAATGAAGTCATAGAACAATTCCATTAGTTTTTGCAGGAGCTGACTTGCTCTTCTTAGGCGCCCATTTCCTTCACTAAGGAACTCTGGTCGTCCCAATCCAGACTCCAAAAGAAACATCTTTAGCTGCAACAGAAACAGAGTTCAGGGTTTGAGATTAACCAAGGACCAATTATTGGATAAATGTCATTGTGGAGTGTACTAATCAGGATAGTCTATACTGCTTTCTGTATACAGGAGACTTAGGGCACAAGGTGGGATGCCAATCACTCGCAAAGTACACAGCACACACACACTAAGGACAACTTAAGAATGCCAATTAGCCTAATCTGCATGTTTTGGACAGTGTGAGGAAACCGGGGCACACGGAGAAAAACTCAACGCACTCCATGCACACATACCCGAGGCGAGAATCTATCCCGGACCCTGGAGGTGCGAGGCGACAGTGCTAACCACTAAGCCACCGTGTCGCCATACTATACGTACATATAGAAAAATAGTCAATACGTGACTCAGTCCAAACATAATCAAATACCTTTACAGCTCTTTCTCCAGACGAGTGACAGAGCTGAATAACCTTCCGTTTCTGCAGCCAGTCCAGTTCATCAAGTGCTAATCCGCCAAAGGAGCACTCAACAGAACAGCTTATGACCTCATCTGAGCTTGTGCTGGCTAGATTTAGTGACAGCACATCTCCAGTCTGCTGCAGGCAAAAAGTATTGTTCGCGAGCTCAACATGGACCTTTGGATGAAGCTCAAACTCTCCAATCAGAGCTTTCCAGCCCGGACCCAAAGCAGACACTGAAGGCACGCTTAGCTCAGTGATGTCCTGTAGGGAGTCCTGTATGGAGCTTCCTGCTTCCTCCTCCTTCTCAGAAGGCAGAATGGAGGGATGAGCGAGTACCTCTGCATTACTCACATCAGGAACAGGGTCAGGCAGATAGCTCACAGACGGCTGGGGGAATCCTTCAAGGTCTTCAAAATCCCCCTCGATCCTGCGGTGCTCATGCATGTTCCAGTTCAGTTTATTCTTGGCCTCTTCGTCCATGCGGACAGGCGCTGCACGTTTCCTCCTGCTGCTCATACTGTGAGATAGAAGAAGCTACAGGGCTGGAGAAAGAAATCCAAAATGGTCCAGATGTGATCTTTACAATGAAACACTGTTACCCGGCACTGTTATCATGCTGAACATCACATCTGACCCCGACGTCTGAACCTGTAACCAGCAGAGGGTTTGGAAACATGATGATTTAACAGCAAACAAACATGATGCATCTTATTGCTTATCAAGGTTACACTTGACCTTTTTTTTTTTTTTTTTTTACAAACTAAAACTGTTTCTAACATAATATTACATTTGATTATGTTCTTGACGCGATATTATGGAATAAATAATAATATCATAAACGATGTTAGTTTAGAGAAAGTATTCGAGTTCCTGCAAGCAGTTAATAACACAAACACTACTGTCACTGTTAGCCAGCTGCAGTTACCGACTACAAAGAAATTACAGATAACAAAAACAACCGGAAAAACCCCCCCAATATTTCTGCCTACTCGGTGGTCGGACATTTATTTACCTTCCGTGTTCACTTTCAGCTTTAGCGCCACTAACCTGAACGATCTCACAGCGTTCCCCCATGTTTAAAGTGCCGGAAGTGACGTATTTTTTTGTCCCAAAACACGGCTTGAATATATTTCCTGTCTCACCGCTAGATGGTGCTCGAGTTTACTGTTAGATTTACAGTAAAGAAACACCTCCTCATCTATTGAAAAAGTCAGAATGTATATTTTGGGTCAGATATTAGAGAAAGAGAGATAGATAATGTTAATATAATATGTTTATATGATTATATATGATTATAAATGCAGATTGGTGTTATTTATACTGTAATCAATCTTATATAATTGCTTTTGCAACAAAGTCATTTTTTTCCCCCCCCCAAAAAAATCATGCCTATGAAGCCCTTTTGAACTGAACAGAACTGAAAAAGAGAGAGAGAGAGAGATTTCTAAAAACTCACACAAATTTAATAAACTGTGTGAATTTTAGCATACACGTGGTCTTTTGTACTATTTTTAGCAATTTCCCTTAAAGTAAAGTTTCACATACTGTATAATTCACATTTTGTCACTGATTTACTTACTGCTCATTTTCAGTGCAAAACATGATAAAATGCACTTTCCTATTGTCTATGTGTTAATCACATAATCACATACGAAGTGTATGAGTGAATGATCTCTCTCTCTCTCTCTCTCTCTCTCTGTGTTCTACGTTTCTTTGTTCTATTTTTCTGATATGGTATTATGTTTTACTATTTAATCTATACAGAATTCCAAATTCCAACAAATTTAAGTATACTTCCATGGTTGGCTTATTTTTAGAGAGACAGAGAGAACAACTTTAGGAAAAACAATAAATGAAAATAATGAGCGACATTAAATATATTTTGCGTATGAAGATGTATTGCTAATTAAATGCTTGTAAAGAAGTGAAGTGAAGAGAGAGAGAGAGAGAGAGAGAGAGAGAGAATGGTGTCTGCGGTTGATGTGACCCGCTTTCTTTTGGAGGCAGTTCTTAGATGAAGGAGGGGGCATCGGAGCTCGCTTTAGGTGTGAAGAAGAGAAACTGGTCGCTCAGTGGAAAGTGAACTGCAGTTTGGAGTGACACCGAATGTTTCCGCGGGAAAGGGAGAATGACTTTCTCTTGGATTTCAGGTAAATTGCTGTTATCAGAACGGACGCACGTTGATCAGACTTTAGATGTGGTCGTTTCCATGTGCGGTAAGACTGGCTGCGTTTTACCTGAGAGATAGGATTTATTCATTTATTCATTTATTTATTGCTGAGTAAAACAGTTAAAGAGGTGCAATTCTTGTTCTATTTCACTGGTACTAAAATGATCCGGTTCGGTTCGTTGAAGAAATGTGAGATGCACTGACTGAGACTTAATGCTGTCCATGGTGCTGACTTCCTCACCAGCTTCTTTTCCAGGCTGCTTAAAGTTTCTAATATATCTGAATGACAGTGTTCACTTCTCTTTTCAGGATATCTGATGATCACTGTATACATGGACACTAAGTTTTCCCAGGTCGCGTCTTCATTCCAGCAGTCTGTGCTACAGATATGATTCCGCAACTAATCCATTTTGGACCATGTGGAGTATAACGAGAATGAAGTGCATTTTGTTTCCATCTCTTCTTTTGCTCTGTGCGACAGCCAGTAATATATATGAGAGGTCGCTGGTTCCCAGGGCTGCGACCCGCTCAGTGGCAAGGATGGACGGCGATATCATCATTGGTGCACTGTTTTCTGTCCACCACCAGCCATCGGCTGAGAATGTGGCCGAGAGGACATGTGGTGAGGTCAGAGAACAGTATGGAATTCAGCGAGTGGAAGCCATGTTTCACACTCTGGACAGAATTAATGCTGACCCAAACCTTCTGCCCAACATTACTTTGGGCTGCGAGATCAGGGACTCATGCTGGCATTCGTCAGTGGCACTGGAGCAGAGCATTGAGTTTATAAGAGACTCCCTTATTTCACTGCGTGAGGATGGGGATGGATCAAAGTGGTGCATTGAGGGGACACCGTCCAGTCAAACACTCACCAATAAGAAGCCCATTGCAGGTGTGATTGGACCTGGATCGAGCTCAGTGGCCATTCAAGTTCAAAACCTGCTGCAGCTGTTCAACATCCCTCAAATTGCCTACTCAGCCACTAGTATTGATCTCAGTGATAAAACACTCTATAAGTACTTCCTCAGGGTTGTGCCCTCTGACACTCTTCAAGCCAGGGCCCTTTTGGACATTGTTAAACGTTATAACTGGACATATGTGTCAGCTGTTCACACAGAAGGTGAGTTAAAAGCTCTAAATATCTTCCTCACAGATATATTGTTTTTGATCCACTCATATACCCATTCATAGAATAAAACATCTCTACAGTGATACCCTGGTGATAAATCTTCTCTGGTAATTAATTTGCTAATATATCTTACTTATTTCAGATTCTTTTGAAGACTACTTTAAAGAGCTGGGTTTAAATTATTCTTAGTTAAATTAGAACTTAGCGCTAAGAAACAATATTCATATCCAGATTAAAATTAATTGGGATTAACCTTTTTTGTGAGGGAAGTGAAGCCACTTTGTGATTGTCATTCCAACAGTGCCCTACATACTGTAGCACACGGGCAGTTTGGCAGGCAATGTATCAGTCTGTCAAAACTGCCCAGAGAGGGGTCTTTTCTTAAATGCCTACATTTAGGAGGTCATTTAAAAATAACCAGCCTCTCTGCAGACATGTCCTCACAATTTCAGTGCTATGCAAAATCATTTTACTTTGAGAGAACCCGACCAAAATGAGTTTCTAATCATATTTTGATGAGTTTCAAAAACTTTGATTGTATTAGAGAGAATTTGATGAATCCCATCGCATGAGTTAATTAGGTTTGAGAGGGCTGCTGCAGAGAGGGGATTTCTTTTCTATTTTTGATTTAGTATTCTTCATAAAACGAAGTTATTTGCACCCAAAGTTATACACTGCAGCTCTCCGATGTATCAGGTAACCTGCTATATGATTAAAGAAAATGCATAGGCTCACATGCTGATTAGTTGTGTTGATTTTTACTATGGTTTTTTTTTTTTTCCACTTTTTTTTTCACCTAGGAAACTATGGTGAGAGTGGAATGGAGGCCTTTAAGGAGCTTGCATCTCAGGAGGGTTTATGTATTGCCCATTCTGACAAGATCTATAGCAATGCTGGTGAGAAACACTTTGACAGACTACTAAGGAAGCTGAGGGAGCGGCTGCCCAAAGCCAGAGTGGTGGTTTGTTTCTGTGAGGGGATGACCGTGCGTGGACTCCTTATGGCCATGAGGCGCTTAGGAGTGGCTGGAGAATTCCTCCTTATTGGAAGGTGACTGTTATTGCAATTCACATCAATTATATAAATTCCTAAAAGGATTTATGCTGCCAACGTGAAGTCTCTGTGGACTGAAACAGAGAACACCAATTGGCAAAGGCAGTTCTATTCTTGGTCAAGGAGAGTTTTTTTGAAAGAGGCTAATTTAAAGTATTACAATAGCTTATGCAGTCTGAGGCAGTAATAACACAGACTATTTCTTTGCAAACGAATTATGAGTTGTTCCCATTCTATTTTAAGATTCTATTAGATTTGCAGCACCTTAAAATTTCATCTTCCTTCGTCCAAAGGGTCTGCATGTCTTCTTAAACTCATTATTATTGCACTAAAATTGTGCCACAACCCAAACCATTGGCTAGAAGTAAATTGTTTCCTGAATATTATGAACAGGCACCTAAGAATAGGCCATTCTTGGCACACATTACAGAGAGGATGCTGGGAGACAGATGGCTTTGGTGGCACTGTGTAGCAACAAAATGATTGCCATACTGAAAGAGTTTATGTACTTTTGATTTATAATAATCAGACAATGCTATTTAATTGCTATGTTAGCTTTATATAGTAAATGGAGTCCACATAAAGTTTGTTCACCAAAAAGTAGACTTAAAAATTAAATTCTGCTGAATGGAGTCTGCTGAATATACTGTAGAAAACAAGGGAACACTCGATTTCTTAATTAACAGCTTTGCATTATAAGTCTTCTGCAGAAGAGTTTACTTAGTATTAAAATCTGGAGTAATTAAAATAATGAAGATTTTTTGAGGAAAAAACTCTTTGTCTGTATAAAAGTAATAATAATAATAATAATAATACTTTATACAACGTTGATTATATACATATACAAAAGATATAATAATAAACCATTACTCATTTAAGGTTAATAATAAATGAAAAATTAATAAAATAAAATAATAAAATAAGGTTGGTGGTCTGAGCCCCAAAATTGCCACGTTGCCACTGCTGAGCCCATGAGCAAGGTTAAACCTGATTGCTCCAGGGATGCCGTATAATGGCTGACCCTGCGCTCTGACCCCAGCCTTTTAACAAGAAGATGAAATAATCGAAGAATAAAGAATTGCACTGTGCAGTAATGTAATGTATATGTGATGAACTAAGGCTGAACTTAATTCAGCCCTTTTAAGTATACAAAGGAAAGTTCAATTATTTCATTTCATAATTTGTTTTACGTTCTAAACAATCACGAAGATAACAAGAATGCATTCCTCATGTCTTGATGTCACCAAAGGAAGGGATAAATGTCTTTGGTGGCTTTTTTGTCATAAGTAGGTCAGTTCATTAAAGGGTGTGCTTGCTCACATGTACACATTTACATCTGTAAATGTAGCGAAGGTCTGCTTGGCTCTGTGTAATTTCCTTAGTGATGGCTGGGCAGACAGAGATGAGGTGGTGGAGGGCTATGAGCAGGAAGCTGTGGGTGGCATCACCATGAAGCTCCAGACTGAAGAGGTCACGTCCTTTGATAATTACTACTTGAAGCTGCGCCTCAACACGAACACCAGGAACCCATGGTTTGCTGAGTTCTGGCAACACCGTTTTCAATGTCGCATCCCGGGGCACCCACAGGAGAACAAGAATTACAGGAAGAACTGCTCAGGTGAGACCATTTCATGAATGTCACGATATACAATATGTCTCCTGCAGGTGATTAAAATATGAAGATACTAATACTAATGAAAAGAACGGACAGTTATCATTGTTAATGCTACTAATGGAGTGGCCAGTGATGAGCTATCCTTTTCAATTATTAAGGCTTTTATTACAAATTCTTTGTTTCTCTTTTTTGTCTTTTTCGTTTACACTCATTTTCTCCGCTGGCTGAAAAGGTGATCTAGGTAAATAGTTTCTGTTGTTGTTTGGTTTAGCCAATCAGGATAGCATCAAGCTAAACATTAGGTGTTAAACAAAGCTTAATTTATTTTTGACCATATGCACTCTGTAATATATTTAATATATTTAAAATTTAAGATGAATGAAAGTATTCTCCGTCAGAAGTATCGATTCACATTGTATAGGTTTATTTTGCATCACTTTGTGTAATCATGTCATTGTTTTTACTCTCTCATAACCTTGTCAGCGTCTTCATATCAAAGTGAAGCCATCATACACTTCCCTACAAAAGAATAGGAGCTAAAGACACAGTAAAATATACCTTTATAAATGCTTACACAGAGAAATAGTCATAGTCTACTGTTCTATTACTTTTTCTATCTAGAGCTACGAGACGGTAAGTAAATACTTCTGAATGGAGCTTGGAAGCACCGTACTTGAGCAATATAGATAGAGGTCAACTGATATCTCAATCATCTACTGTATCTTTAAATCATTATATCATTGTGCTCATTACGGTGTGCAAGTATGTGCCTGTCATTACTGTTAACTGTCGGGGCTGATCATCATAGTCTTAATAAGGCAGCACAACACAGAAGAAGCCACGTGTATCGGTAGACCTCTAACATATATAAAGTTATTGGGATGTTTTGCAGACTGCACTAATAAATTGTGAGCACTGTGTGTATATGATTTCGATCCCAATAACGTTCACTTTATTTATGCCATGCCAACTGGCTTTGCTGCATGTTCCAGTGAGGGACACTGTTTGGGCCACCATGCACTTTTGTACTGCTGAACAGTTGAATGCTTTTACAATTTCTGTTAAACAAATTGTTTGAATACAACCGATGATCTACAATTCTGTTAATATGATACTATGGAAAAAACTAAAAAAATGTCAGAGAAATACAGTATATAGTATCTTCCCATGCAGAATGAATAGCGCACAGTATCATAGATTTACCAACCATACAAATATTGCCACTGCATGTCAGTAAACAAGAAAGTTAAAGATTTTAACAGTAATTTATATTCACACAGAAAGCCTTGTTACTAACCAACAAAAGGCAGCCAACAGCAGACTTTCTCACAGACATTGCCGTGATCATACAGTGAAATCACAAGATATGCAAAGATAGTGTACACATTATACTATAGGACATTTTTCCTAAAAAACATTGTCATCTAACAGGCACAGAAGAATAAATATACTGTAATAATATTTATATTAAGATGAAAAGAAAATAAGCGGCACGGTGGTGTAGTGGTTAGCACTGTCGCCTTGCACCTCCAGGGTCCGGGTTCGATTCCCGGCCAGTCTCGATTCCCGTCTCTGTGTGCATGGAGTTTGCATGTTCTCCCCGTGCTTAGTGGGTTTCCTCCGGGTACTCCGGTTTCCTCCCACAATCCAAAGACATGTAGGTTAGGCTGATTGGTGTTCCCAAATTACCCGTAGTGTGTGAATGGATGTGTGAGTGTGTGTATGTGTGTGTGCCCTGCGATGGATTGGCACCCTGTCCAGGGTGTACCCCGCGTCGTGCCCTAAGCCTCCTGGGATAGGCTCCAGGTCCCCGCCACCCTGAATACAGGATAAAGCGGTATAGAAGATGAGGGAGAGAGAGTGAACAGAAAATAATTGTAAACAGCAACACTTAAAAATAACCACAAAAAACAAAAATGTACAGAAATAAAGAAATTAATGTTAAATGTTACTTTAAATAAAGTGGTAAACGTCTATAATTCATAATAAAATGTTTGTTGTGCATTAAAGAAACACTTTTTTTTGTTTTACTACTAAAATAGTATATAGTACATAAAACATTTTAGTTCCTACAGAAGTGTCACATAGACATACTGTAAATAAAATGGAATGTTTCATATTAAAAGTCAGAAAGCAATCTAAATCATTCATATGAAAATAAGAATATTAGAACCCACCTAAAACCATTATTATAGTACAAAAACAAGGTGGCGTTTTTTTAACGAAGCATGTCTGAGTTTATAGCTCACTGCTTCATTTAAACATGAACACAGGGTAAAAGGAAGACTGAAATTTACATCATAAAAAGATGTAACCTTTCCCAGTATATATTTTTTTACTTTATCTGCCAAATCATCGACAATAATGCCCGATACTGCTTCTTGCTGGCTTGGTAAAGATCATAAAATTGTGTGCTGATATGGTGTCCTTTGACCTTTTCATGCTTCTTTGATTTAACGTTTCAGGAATTTTAGAGCACTTGTGTAATAGAGATATGACAGACATGAGACAGAAGAAATTAGAACAGAGTAAATTACAAATTTCTTTGCTTAATTAACAATAATACCGTCCATTACTAATTAAGCAGTTAATGAGGGTGCAGAAATGGGTAGTGTCTTCATGGTATGTTTTTTGCACATTTAAAAGAAAATGTTTTTTTATTCATATTCCCACAGTAACAGGAGGACATTGTGACCTGTACCTTAGGGAAAATTCAAGGTCTTTGGACACCCTATCATTTCCTTTACTCTGCACTGAACTGTAGTGTGATTTGCCATTTGCTGAATTGTATTGGCTATGTAGATGCTTTTCTGCACTGGTTTGTGTTAGCAAAGCAAATAACCTTTTAGCTGTTTGGCAAAATTGTCTGTCTTGACTTGAGCTCAAATATCAACTGAAAAACATGAAAAATGAACTTAAATAGTAACATTCTCTGTGTCTGGCTTGACTGTTTGGCAGGTTATGAGAGTCTAGAGGAGAACTATGTACAAGACAGTAAGATGGGGTTCGTCATCAATGCCATCTATGCAATGGCTCATGGCCTCCATGACATGCATGAGCACCTGTGTTATGGCCAAGTAGGACTTTGTGAGGCCATGGACCCCATTGATGGCAGCAAACTGCTGGAGTCTCTGCTCAAGACCTCCTTCACTGGAGTGTCTGGTGAGGATGTGTGGTTTGATGAAAACGGGGATTCACCAGGCAGGTCAGTCCTATAAAACTATAAGATAAAAAGAGGTTAGATTTGGGGTGGATCTCAGAGAGATGAGCTCTGGTTTACATGAGCTGAGCTCCTGTAATATGATTTGTAAATAATGGAAATGAAGTTAAAATCATGGCATAATAATAATAATAATAATAATAATAATAATAATAATATTGATGATGATGTAGGATCTTCATAAGGGAATGCACATTATACAATCCTGTTGTTACATTGTTGTTAGCTACTATGACCTTAATCCCACTTTAGCCCTGACCAACAGTTAAGTAGACATGCTACTGTGTATATAGTACAGCTTGTAGTAACCTATAAAGTACATTGTGAGGTTTTTTTTAATGCATTTCTGCTTTGTCAGGTATGACATAATGAATCTGCAGTACGTGGAACCTGGCGTGTATGACTACATTAATGTGGGATCATGGCATGAGGGGATCTTGAGCATTGATGATTATATGATCCAGATGAACCGGAGTGAGATGGTTCGCTCGGTCTGCAGTGTGCCGTGCTCTAAAGGGGAGATCAAGGTGAGTCTGGTATTTTCATAAGATCCACTAGATCTATTCTTGTTTAAATATTATCTAATGTACAAAGTATATAGAGTGTATGGAGCATATGGTTAAGGATTTGACTCAATAGAGACAAAATTGTATAATGTTTAATTCATATTTAATTATAAGATCATTATTTTTTTTTGTTTTCTGAACATACAAATGGGACTGGATTTTCTAAAAATGGAAGGACTACTATCTGATGATTAGGGAACTAACAGCCAGTGACAAGCCTTCAGATGTAAAAGCTTGATTTATAGTTTTCTTCATTTTGACTAACAAAGATGTAAAACACTTTTTTCTTTTTAAAACAGAAAGAATATTTTTTTAATGTAAACCATGTGTCCTTTTTTCCTGGTAAGCTGCAAGACAACATTGATTATTATTTTGCATTCAAGTACACTTAGCAGGGGTGTGTGATTCTTGCTGTGTCCCTTCCAGGTAATCCGGAAGGGGGAAGTGAGCTGCTGCTGGGTATGCACTGCATGTAAAGATAATGAATACGTCCAGGATGAGTTCACCTGCAAGGCGTGTGAGCTGGGCTGGTGGCCTGATAAAGAGCTGCAAGGTAGCTTGACACCACTCCATATCTCTGACACATACAGAATGGTGACTTTTCTGTTCTCTATTATGTATATAGGCTTGTATATAAGATTATATAACTCATGTGCATCTATGAATTCTAGAGTGTGTGAAAGAGTGTGTGCATGTGTGTGCCTTGCAATGGATTGGTACCCTGTCCAGGGGGATAGGCTCCAGGCCCCCCGTGACCCTGTACACAGGATTAAGCGGTATAGACGATGAGTGAGAGTGTGAGAGTAAAATTTAATTAAATTGTTACAGGTGTCTGACATTCTAGTGGACGGGGAGCTTTTATGTAGGTTTCTGTCTATGTTATATGACATTTGGACTAAAGACTTGTATTGTGTTTTGGCTGTTAGGAATCATGCTTTGTCCTATTTTCCAAAGGATTCCTGTGACACCTGAAGACCATTTATCATTTTTACAAATTGCTCTCTTAGTGTACTTGTAACAGACCTACTTCACTCTCTACTTCTTTGGCCTGTTTTCAAAGGTCTTCAGATATGTTCAATGTCAAAGCAGTGTTTTTCCATGTTATTCTACAAGGTTTTGTCTATGTTCTGTATTGTTAAAACTGCATTTCCCCACTTTGAAAAATATTTTGTAATCATCTTTTTTTAAATATGCATAAATATATGAGAATAGCCTTGCTTTGTTGCTTTTTTGGGGGCAAGCGAAATAACTATATCATTTTAAATTTTAACATAAAGTGCTGTAAGAAAGATAAAGGTTGGATAGAAAGATTTAACACCTCTAGCATGGCTGATGGATGCTGTAGTGTATCCTCTCCCTTGCCGCAGTCTCTTCTCCTTGCTTTCGGCTTGGCTCTGTCTTGCAGGCAGTCCCTGAGTGGAGAGTCTGTTTATTTTTAGTTGAACTGGAAACCTACTTTAGCACTTGGTGCATTGGAGAACTGGCCACACTCAGAGGGCTAATAGCCATTCCAGTACTACTGCTTTTGTCTTTTTTTGTGTGATTTTCCTTGCAATACTAAATCTATGCATATTTAACATAGTGTCTGTTCCAAGATGTTTAAGTATGTGCATGTATATGCATATGAAAATACATGTGTGTATGTGTGTATTTATGCATGACAATGTTACACTGAATTTGCCTACATATATTTAGGCATCAGTAAAGAAATTCATCCCTGACAAAACCAAAAAAAGTCCATGGGGTAAAACTGGACAACTCCTATAAACCTAACGCTAACCTCTAACACTAACTCTAAACCATAACATTAACTAACCGAGCATGGAAATGCTGTTTAACAGAACAACAAACACATTTTTTTTATTTGTCTTTACCAACTTGAAATTTGGTTTGACCCCGTCCAGGTATTAGGAGGTGGATCAAGTGCGACTCCACCTCTTGTACTTTTGGTTCCTCTAGCGATGAATGCTTATACCGCAGTGTCCTTATTACGGGCAAAGACCTACTAACTTTCTTTGATATTTTCTGGGACACAAATGCAAAAGCTGCAGCATTGTTTCCCTGTATCTATCTATAAGTATACATTCATTTATATTTGTTTTCACAGGCTGTGAGCCACTTCCCCTGCATTATTTGAAGTGGAGTCATGCTGAGTCCATCGTTGCAGTGGTCTTCTCTTGTCTGGGCATCCTAGTGACCAGTTTCGTCACTTTCGTCTTCATTCTCTACAGGGACACACCTGTAGTCAAATCCTCAAGTCGAGAGCTCTGCTATATCATCCTAGCTGGCATCTTCCTGGGTTATATCTGCCCCTTTACACTCATAGCCAAACCCACAGTGGCGTCCTGCTATCTACAACGCCTCTTGGTGGGCCTCTCAGCTTCCATGTGCTACTCGGCTCTGGTCACTAAGACTAACCGCATCGCTCGCATCCTGGCTGGCAGCAAGAAAAAGATCTGTACTCGCAAACCACGCTTCATGAGTGCCTGGGCTCAGGTGGTCATCGCATTCATCCTGATCAGTTTACAGCTCACGCTGGAGGTCACACTGATCATTCTTGAGCCCCCATCACCCATCAAGTCCTATCCAAGCATCAGGGAGGTCTATCTTATCTGTAATACCAGCAATATGGGCATGGTCGCACCGCTCGGCTACAATGGTCTTCTTATACTCAGCTGCACCTACTATGCTTTCAAAACTCGCAATGTGCCGGCCAACTTTAATGAGGCCAAGTACATCGCCTTCACCATGTACACCACATGCATCATCTGGCTTGCTTTCGTGCCCATCTACTTTGGCTCCAACTACAAAATCATTACCACCTCGTTCTCCGTGAGCCTAAGTGTGACTGTTGCCCTTGGCTGCATGTTCACCCCAAAGATGTACATCATAATTGCTAAGCCAGAGAGAAATGTGCGCAGTGCCTTTACCACCTCAGATGTAGTGCGCATGCATGTAGGGGATGGTAAAATTGCCTGCAGGAGCAACAGCCTTCTCAACATGCTAAAACGCAAAAAGAACGCCTCTGGAAATGCAAAGTAAGTCTGCTCTTTTTAGCTGCAGTAGCTTAGCATCTTTCCATCCTGTTGCATGAGTGCCGGTACCCATGGGCCCAATCTTTTAATTCATACTAAGCTCCAGACATTCAGGTCATGCCATTTCCAGATCAGCCTTCAATTAACAGCTTTCTTAGACGTCTCTGATTTGCAGGTCGACTGCAATTAAAAGACGCACACCCAGGGGTGTCTCGGCAACAGGGTAGACAGAGGCTCTGCTCCATATATTAGTCGCCATATACCACTGAGTCATCTATTACAGATTTAACAGCTTTTGTTTTACATTAATTACTTATTGCTAAATTAGAACTATCCGTAAAGAGACTCTCGTTACATATTAAAATGCAGTATAAAAACAGCATAATCTATTTTTGTCCATATTTATTATATTTGCTCAAATACAATGACAGCAATTTTTACATGAACCAGAAATGTTGTTCTAGTGTCCACTTTTCTTGGTTCCTGTGAAATAACTGCCGTCTTTATTTTGTTCATAGTTCTAATGGCAAGTCTGTGTCATGGTCTGAACCAGGTTCAAGGCAGCCTCCGAAAGGAGAACACATGTGGCACAGACTGTCTGTGCATGTGAAGAGGCAGGAAGCCGGCTCCAATCAGACAGCTGTCATCAAACCTCTAACTAATACCTACCATGACACAGGCCTGGAATTCTCAGACCTGAGCACCAAGACTCTGTACAATGTGACCGAGGAAGATGAGGGTGAGCCAGTCAGATATAATCCTCCGGTCAGCCCTCCTCTGATTGCTCACAGGTATTTACCTGGCAGTGAACCTGTGACGGAAACAATTACAAAGCAGGAATCTTATTCTCCGGAGCAACAATCGTCACAGAA
Source organism: Clarias platycephalus (assembly GCA_030068275.1). NCBI lineage: Eukaryota > Metazoa > Chordata > Actinopteri > Siluriformes > Clariidae > Clarias > Clarias platycephalus. The sequence goes on along the minus strand of JAQQZT010000005.1, from coordinate 12,863,015 downwards.
ATGCGTTCTCCCCCAGCAGGTCATGGCACAGCACTTTCAGGATGTGAATCCAGCTATGCTGAATTCCAGCAGGACTGATCTGGATGACATCATTAGTTTAACTGGACCAGAAAGTGGAGTGATGCCACCATATCGACCCCTCATTCTAAAGACACAGCAGGTTTCACCCATGCAGCTGAATATTTACTCTAAAAAACCAGACTCTCCATTGGAGGAGGAGGAGGAGGACATGGAGAACGAGCAGTTTGGTCTCCTGCATGGCTACATGTACAACAACGCACAAATTCATGATGATGAGGAGCTGGTGCAGATTAAATTAGCCATGGAGGACTCACTGGCTCTAATGCCACCCTCTCCTTTCCGGGACTTGGCAGGTTCAGGCAACCCTATTCCCAACTCCCCGGTGTCTGAATCAATCCTATGCACTCCACCAAATGTGACATATGCTTCTGTCATCCTTGGAGACTACAAACAAAGCTCATCTACCCTGTGATTTGGGGGAAAAAGCATTTCAACTGATTAATTAACTGTTTTCTCAGAATTTGAGAAACTGACACAAGCTGCCAATAACTACAATATCACTTCATTAGGCTCACACATTTTCCATTATTTGTTCATGTTTAATTATTAAAAGGACTCTTATGAATATATACCAGTGTAGCAATAAATAACAATTTAAGCATTACAAAGGGAAAAATAGTGGAATCTAGAACTCAAGAGCGAAATAATAAAAGCAACTTTTCTAAGTTGAGATATAAAACTATACCATATCACATTTGTAAGACAGCATACGCTTTCTTGAATATGTTAGAATAAACCCACATGGTAAACTAGGAATAAATGGATAAATATTTTACATATATAAGATGCCTGTTAAAATGTAGCAAAAATGAATTATATTTAACTGCCAATGTCAAAAATCAATGTGAAGTCATACAGTATTTGTCAAGGTGTTTTTATAGTATGGTATTTGTACACTTTTATGTGGGAGCTGTGTGTTTACAGTAACTTTACATATATTATGTTATTTATGAAATAATTTTCCATAAATAATTGTAGAACAAATCCGTATGTGGTACTATTATGTAGAGCAAAAGTTTGACTTAAATGGTCATAACCTCACTATCGACAAAAATCCTGTGAATTTCAAACATTGTATTTTGAAGACTGACATCTGTTTTTGCAATTTATTGTTTTTGCTATTTAGAGGTTTTTTTTCTTTTAAGTTTGCTGTGCTATATTATTTTTTTAAAATACATCTTGTGCTTTACATACAGTCCCTAGATATACAGTACATAAAATAAATACTTCTGCTTAGAAGAGCCACCGACAGCATTTGCTCCAGAATGTAGCTTTCTTTAAAATTCTAATTCTGTATAGATGTTCAGCATTAGCTGCATGGCTGGCGTTTCATAGAGTCAAGAATATATACATGTTTTGACCATTTAAGTCATATGAGTAATAATTGTTATAAAATGTTACATAAATGAATAATACTGTCCAGTATTTGGGTAAATGTTGATAAGTATTTAAGATAAAAAATAATGTACGTACAGTATATGTAATAAGTTGTTTTCTGAATCAGTGCAATATTTCTCAATCTCAGTGCACCACACCTACAATGTGATCACTTACCGAATTCACACTTAAGCCACTTTTGCCATTACAAAAGAAAACCTTGGAACCAACACCCTTTGTCTAAACCTCAGAGCATAGGCACAAACAGGAGTATGATGGTATCATGATGTAGCAAAGTGATCCAGGAAGTGTTGGTGTTTCTGGGGTTGTACATTCATGGGAAGATGTTTCATACCTTAATATGTATATTTTACTGGAAATGTGGGTATAGCACTTTGTTTAAAGGTACATAAATAGACCCTGGTTAGCTTTTAGATGCAGCACTATATGCAGGTACAGTAAAAGACACATAATTAAAGGTCTTTTAGTTTGTGCCCTTGAAACTACCCCCCAAGTGACAAGGAAAGACTTTTAATACTTTTTTCAGTGTGTGAAGAGAGAGTTTAATAAGCTAAATGACATGCAAGCAGCAGAGCACAGATTAGCATAACATGCTAAGCTCTCAGGTTTTTCTAGCACTGAAAAGCAACAAGAACTAGAAATGTTCTCTTTTCTAGCTGCTTGGTACTATTGATAACTGGTTGCTTCATTTTCTGCTGTACTCTTTAATTTTGGCATCAATTGTGAAACTGTACATTTTGGTTGAACCTTTGTTTGTTTTTGTGCTGGGAAATTTGCACTGGGCATCAACTTTTTTTTCTTCTTCTTCAGTGCATCTATTTTAGTGAAGATCAGGATTTAAAGACAGTGCTTTGTTTAAAAACGAACAGTATTCAAAGGCATACTGTACTATGAAGATGGATTTAAGGGTTAGCATGCTAATGTTTAAGGTAATGTTCTGAACTCGGGTCTGTTATGAGTTTACCTCAGTTACTGTAGCTCACTAACCCATAAATACAGCTTTGTACTACAAATGATCTGTATTTCTATTATGCTGTACTATTTCTTCAAATAGGTAATAAGGACTGTATATTTGACTGTATATTTAGTTGAATACATGTAAAAACATGTTTTATTAGTTATCATACATTAAATACTATATGTTTTTGTAAACCTGTTTTCAGGGTTGCTGTTGTTATTTGTTCACATGTTTTCACAAATCATCTTAGCATATAAAAATGCTCCTGGTTACGTGCAGCTGTATAAGAGACATGGTGCAGTAAGAATATTTAATATTTCGTCTGTTTTACAAGAACAGTGCTACACCTGCAACAGATTTGTAAAAACACAAGTTGCATAACTTGCAGATACTGAAGACGTTATTCATTAGAAGTTTGTCCAACTTTGTCTCTAGCAGTGGTATTTGTACTGCTGCAGTCGTCTGCATCACTTTTTTTAGGAACACATACTGTGTATACTTTCTTCAAGACATACATACACACCCAATATAAAAGTGTCACTGATTATTGAATATCAGTCACTCTCATCGTCTATACCGCGAGGGTCCTGGAGCATATCAGGGGAGACTTAGGGCACACACTGATTAGGTTCATTAGAACATCGATCAGCCTAATCAGCATGTGTTTGGACTGTTGGAGGAAACCGGAGTACCCGACGGAAACCCACCAAGCACAGGGGGAACATGCAAACTCCACGCACACAGACCCGAGGCAGGAGTCGAACCCGAAACCTGGAGGTGCAAGGTGACAGTGCTAACCACTAAGTCACCATGCCGCTAAAATGAATATAATATATGTATGTATAAGCCAATATGTTATAAATAATATCTCAGTTTAAGATGCATTCTGTGACAGATTTGATAAGAAAATCGTTGAGATCTTATATCATGGTTAGATTATATTTATGTGTGTGTTTATAATAATGATATTGCAAGTGGTACTTGCACAATGCGGCAGTTTTATTGATTTTTAGATATTTAAAGATTTATCCCCTTCAATTATTTGCTTTCAATATCTCTGTTAATAGTTTTTTTTTTTAATGATAAAACACAGTTTTCTCTCAAAACGCTTTTGCTTGTTTACAGAAGTTTTAATCATTCTTTGATAATGAATCAAACAGGTGCATTGACAATACAAGAAAAACTAAGACTACTTGCATTTGCAGTTTTTTAATTGTTCTGACAAAGCACAAACTAATCTGGCACCGACTGGGTGTAGAAATAGACAGAGACAATCAATCCAGTCTTACAAAGCAGCAAAGAATACTCCACCAATGCCAACAAAAAAACTATTTTTTTCTAATAGAATGTTCAGAAATTGCGAAATGAAAATGACTACACTGTGATGAGATTTAACAGCATTTTAAAGTTGGTGAAATGACTGATTCTATTTGAACAGGTGCATGAGGTAGACATACTGTATTGAGTCTAAAATGAAGGAATAGTAAAAAATTGGTTGCGAACTACTGCTGTGGATCTCTTCATGTAAAGGGAACGATCAAACCAACCTGCAGAATGACTTTTTTTCAGCTCACCAATGCACAGATGTGCACATACAGTATGTGTGTGTGTGTGTTGAAGTCTTTAGTAAATGATGAGTAATATTCAGCTAATGTAACCCTGATACCCATGGAGTAGAGACATGCTGAGTTTCTAATAAACACCTCCCTGGGGTTTATCTTATTCCCCTTGTTAATCTGGCAGGAGCTCATATACTAATTAACAGATTTGCAAGGCAGGAGCTCGTTGGGAATGTTCTTCTATGCTGCCTAAAAAAACGTTCATTATGTCAGAAGACGGGCTCACTACATGCGTAACAGTAAGAAATATATTACCTGCTGATGACATTCCAGATGCACTACTAAATCATACATAAAGTGGAAAAGATAGCAGCTTGACCCAGTTCTGAGATGTTTTCTTGAAGTGTTTGGAATTATAGCGTACTCTTGCAGTCCCTAGAGACCTGTGCTATATGGAGTGAACTACATTGGAGTAAAGATTTTTTTTTTTTCCAGTTCTGTCCAACAGTGTAATATGCTGTGTAACTACAGTAATATGTGTTTCTTCATTTCAGAAGATTAATATATGTCTGTAAGACGATTTAAAGGATTATGTCATACCAGATACATTCCGTAGGCATAAACTGGCAAACCTTTAAACTGTTAAAAAGTATATGTATGTGGGCATAAAAAAGAAGATTCAGCAGTAAGCCCGGGTGACACAGTGGCTTAGTGGTTAGCACTGTCTCCTTGCACCTCCAGGGTCCGGGTTCGATTCCTGCCCCTGTGTGCATGGAGTTTGCATTTTATTTCGTGGGTTTCCTCCGTGACTTCGGCTTTCTCCCACAGTCCAAAGACATACAGATTAGACTAATTGGTGTTCCCAAATTGCCCGTAGAGTGTGAATGAGTGTGCACTGGATTGGATTGGCACCCTGTCCGATGGATTGGCACCCTGTCTAGAGTGTACCCCACCTCATACCCTATGTCTTCTGGGATAGGCTCCAGGACCCCCGTGACCCTGAATACAGTATAAAAGGTTATTGATGAGCAGTGAGTGAGAGAATAAGCAGTAAGCCCTATGAACAGAGGTAAATCCACAATCATCCATAATGAAATTAAACTCACAGTCAAACCTGCAGCTTGTTCTCTCTCACCAATTATATACTGTAATCATTAAAAAACTCATCATAGCATAATAAGAGGAAATGTAAAAAGGGGTATTAGGTAAACATTAGGAGCCTATCCCAGGAGACTTAGGGCAGGTTACACCCTGGACGGGGTATCAATCCATCACAGACGGATGCTTTGTAATTTAAATAAATTATACTATTTAACTTATTTATTTTTCCCTAGGGTCCTTCATAGACCATTTCAGAGACCAACAAGATCTGAACAAACACAAGGTGGTCATCAAAAAGGAAGACTGTAGTTGAACAGCACTCACAGTAAGAATTAAATAGAGAGTTTTAAGTTTTGGGAGACATGGTATATCTGACAAATGACTATCAGAGAACAATCAGGATGGAAAAGTGGTAAAAGGATAAAAGTATATAATTGATAAATAGTGAAGGTAATTTGTGCAGATTGTTTTCTATATTTGAAGCTGAGTCTGCTGAGGATATTGGCAAGATGACCAATGAAAAGAGAGCTGCAAAAATCAATAGCGGAGCTAATAAGAGTACAAGTAAAGGGCAAATGTGCAATGTTACAAAGGTGGTAAAAGCTGTTGGGCTTTATATGGATTTGTCATGGTGTTAGTGAAATCATAGTGATGAATCAAATGTGACAATAACACTTAGATTTCCAGACTTTTCAGAAGTTCATTCACCACCAATGTCGAAAACTGGAGACCAGCTATTTTTTCAACATGCTTATTAATTCCTCAATCACTGATCATTTATACGCATGATTTTATTCTATGAAAGCAACACCTTTATCAAGTGTTTTGCTGACAATGTGTGTATTTGGCTAATGGTGTTTTTGCTCCCCCCATCTGTTCTACACTGTACCATAGTTTTACTTTCCAGTGTCCTTGCTGTGTGTCAGGGGATGTGTTCTAAATACCCAAAATTCCAATGTACATGCATATTGTGCTTAGAGGAAGACCATCAGAGAGAAGCATCATCTCTAAATAAGAGTCTATGTCCTAGATACAAGAGTCCCAGTTTCAGAGGTCAGTTGCAGGGCTGTTTGCATAAACGTTTAAGCAAAATGATTCCATGTTATTATTAATGTGACTACTTAATGCTTGTGTATTGATACAACACATCATATCAGCATATTTTTATACTGTGTCTGTCTTTGTGATCTATAGTACAATTTTTCATTACATCTCCTAATGCATTTTATTCATACGTTAGTGCCACAGAAGTGCACCACAAGCAAAGGCAACATTTCAGAAATCCCTGTGACCTAGACATTATATGAAAGAAAGTCCTCTTAGAAACCCAGGCAATAAAGGGTACAAATATGTGAATTAGGTCTGGTTAAATTTAGCTGTGGTGCGTGCTACAGGTAACAGGTCTATTGCACTGGGAGTGTTTTTACAGTCTGAAGTACAACACTGCCACCTGGTTTGCCAATTTCATTCCACAAATCTGTCTTGGTCAGGCTCAAATCATATTTGTTTCCAATGAGCTAGGTATTTCTGATTATATCAAAGTGCTAATTTAACACAATAAAGATAAATAATTTCTTATTTCCCCACAGATGTATGATTAAAGCGGTTACGGGCACTGGTGGCTCAGTGGTAGGTGTTTCGCCTGACATGCGGAAGGCCCGGGTTCGATTTCCAGCCACTGGATGCAGCGCCGGTCCCAAGCCTGGATAAAATGGGAGGGTTGCGTCAGGAAGGGCATCCGGCGTAAAACCTGTGCCAAGTTGTAGTGCGGACTGGATATTCCGCTGTGGCGATCCCTTGTCGGGAGCAGCCGAAAGATCAACAACAACAAAGTATGATTAAAGCGATTAGCACTGTAGTCTTGCACCTCCAGAGCTGGGGTTTGAATCTTACCTCCACTCTGTGTGTGTGTATTTTGCATGTACTCCTTATGCTAGGTGGGTTTTCACCTGGTATTCTGGTTTCCTCCCACAGTACAAGGATGTGTTCTGTAGGCTGAATGTTTTTTTCAATCGCATGTAATGTATGAGTGTGAGCTAGACCCCATCGATGGGTTGGCACCGCATTCAGGGTGTGCCCTAAGTTCCCTTGGATAGACTTCAGCCCTTCTTTGGCCCTACACAGGTTAAGCAGTATACACAACAGATGTATTGTTTACCTTTCTGCAAAGACATGAACAGTCATTTTTTTTCTTGGTGTGTAACTTTAAACTAACCTCTTATTACATCAAAACACATCAAGTCAGTGATGAGGTGGCATGCTTTGTGAGTTCAGTGTAAAAACTACAAAGCTGCAAGAGTCTCAGCATGATATGGCTGTAGTGAATATGGTGTGACTCTGAACAGTGAGAGCTCATCCCTCTCTCGGCTTGTGTGCAGAGCAGATGGTTATCATGGAGAAGAGGATGATTATTATGTAGGCATGTGGAGTTTGAACAGGAGGACAACATATAATAAAAGCAAAAGAGCCACGATTATGATTTTCCCCCCCGTTTCATTTGTATTATTTTAAGATCTGTCCATTTGATAAAGAAACACTGTTCGTTTTAATTATGCTTTTAATAGATACACAATGTCCTGACATATGATTGTATATTTGTGGGGAAAAAAGTAAAAAATACACTAAAGTTCCAATTTTCTGGGTATAACATTTAGCTAATTAATTACGTAATTCCCTTTTAATGTTATACCGGATACTTTTATTAATTTATGGTTATATGTAATGTTGGGAAATGCTCACAAAATAAGTTAGTTCCAGTCCTCCCTTACATTACAGCAGCTGCAATAATTACGCCTTTGGAACTAGGGAGCTCAGTGAAAGGGGACATCCTGAATGGGGTACCTATTGCAGAGCCCAAGCACAAACTCATACATCCAATCATTTACTACTGGTTATGTAGAATACCTATCAACCGCCACTGCATGCCTTTTGACTGTGGGAGGAAACCAGAGTACCTAGAGGAAGCCCACCAAGCACAGGAAAAACATTCACACTCCATGCACGCAGATCAGAGTTGAGATTCAAACCATGATTCATAAGAATGATATATAGATATGATTTTCTATGTACCTGTAACTACTACCAAACCTGCTTCTTTATAAAGTGAATCTGACAAATTTGGCACTAAAAGACTACAGTGGTATAATCAATATTAATCAACATTTTGGGGCTCTCAACCATTAAGGGCCAGTAAGAAATCTTTGAAAAAACAGGCTAAGTTAAAAGAGACATTCAATTAATAAATAGATAAGTAACAGTCAATGTATAAATCAGTGTTGTATGAACCGTCAAGGCGATGGGTTACTGATCAAAAGGTCAGGGGTTCAAGCCCCAGTACTGCCAATCTTGGGCCCTTGAGCAAGGCCCTTAACTATCTCTGGTCCTAGATAACCGTTATTTAAAAAATAAATGAAAAAAATTAAAAGTGTCATTTTAAACACTGAACATAAAAAAAAAATCCTGGAAATAAAATAGTATGTCATGAATAACTGTTAATTAAAACTGAAAGTTTTCAAACCTCAGGCGACATCTAGTGGCTCAAACACATGAACCATGACAGTGACTAACATTTATGTTTGTTATATTAAAAGATCACCAAAAACATTTCAGTGTTTTATTTTTTTGGTATTAAAAAATAATAATTAAGTGTTAATTAAGTTGAACTACTTGTCAAACAATAAGCCTATAAAACCCTACAAGGATATAAAAGAATGTTGGATTTGCCTGCCCGGGCAAGGCAAAACCAGTGAAAGTTAAGGTTAGCACTCAGTGGATAATACTCTGAAATCTGATTCACCTAAAGTGTACTTAAGCCAGTAAGAAATAATATGTTAAACAGTCTAATAATAGATGACAACAAACTCCCACTTAGAGAATCTAAGCACACATTGTGTGCTGCACAATAGAAGGAAGTTGGAATGCTGCCACGCTAGCTGCTGCACTTCTGCCATGCTCCTTGTGGACTTTACTCACTGTGAAACACACTGTCTATTAAACAGATTGTCTACTAAAGACTAGCAGAAGAAAACTGAGCATCAACAGATTAAAACATTTGCCACATATAGTTGATAATTTAGAGAATCAGTGGAGAGAAAGGACAGGAAGCAAAGACAGCATCTACACAGACTGTATGAAATGTGTGGGCCAATTTTCATGCTGCTATAATAATAGAACAGCAGAACTCGGTACTAATGCTGATATTTAATCATTGATCAGGATCCTGATGATCAGAAAATTATGAGACTCTCAAAATTTTGTTCTCATTTCACACAAAGAAGGTTAAACAGGCCTGTTGCAGTCGGTAAATCTTCCAATGCAAACTCATAGTGAACGAGACTCTGGAGACTTATGTGTTACTAAGAGTCAAGAACGACCAGTTACTCCAGCGGGAACAGGTCTTCTGCTTCTCAGAGGATTTTCACTTAGGGAATTTGGTGTCAGTGCCAGCTTGAAAAAATTAGATAAAAAAAAAATAGAATGACAAGGCATGATAGTGAGATCAACACTCTTGGTATTTTTGCTGTGTCGTGTTATTTGCATTATAAGAAGTATAAGAATGCATTAAAACTTTTACAAACTCAAACATAAATGAATGTGTCATTATATATTGATATATGTTTTGTATATATATAGTCAGAGGTGGAAAGTAATGAATTACATTTACTCGCATTACTGTAATTGAGTAGATTTTTTGTGTACTTCTACTTTT
>JAQQZT010000005.1:12839381-12853110 GCA_030068275.1 Clarias platycephalus | reverse complement strand
CTTGTACTTCAGTAAAAGTTCACTAAAGTAACAGTACTTTTACTTGAGTACAAAATTTTATTACTCTTTCCACCTCTTCCACCATGGAGGCCAATGGTAACTATTTAATTTATTTCCATTTTTACACCTGTGGTTGGAAACACATGGTAGGAAACACACTATGGGCAATTTGGGAACACCAATTAGCCTAACTCTGGAAGAAACCGATGTACCTGAAGGAAACCCACCAAGCACAGGAGAACATCCATGCACACAGACCCTGAGGCGGTAAGGTGTGGAGCTGGTGTTAGAGCTAACCACTAAGCACACACACACACACACACACACACACCTATATCTCCACAGACTTATTTATTAGAATAGTTTTAGAAACACTATTAAGGTAACTGTGTAAATTTAATGTGCACAATAAGAATTTGGTTATTTATTCATTTTATTTCTGGACTTTTCAATTCATTATCATTAACATTATTTACAAATCTAATAGTTTTTACATTTGTTTTAAACATCTTAAATTCAATAGGCCAATAGCTATTACAGCTTGTGTAATGCAATACTGGAGACTAAAAAACAACTCTGGAACCCTTTAGTCTGTTTCATAGACCAGTCTGGCTCTACTGTTTCATTGCATAGTTTCCGTGTGTAGTTACGTGTGTGTAATTTAGTAATTATTTACTACATCAGCACTCTTTCTTACAAATCAAATCAACAGCATTTTTCTACCCTTGCCAAAACGATCACATGAAATTCACACGTGAATCGTATGAAACATTATTAATTTCTTATCATTTAATACATTTAGGTATTTTATTTATTTTTCGCATTCAGGTCACGTGGTTTTAATTTCACTAGCCCTCACATGATGTCACATGGATTTACGTGTTTTCCAGGATACAAGATGAGCACTTTCTTTCTTTCTTTTTCTCTTTTTTTTTTATTTTTACACGTGATCTCTTTTTCCTCACATAATCACATGTGAGAAACGTAGGAGCATATGACAAACCCAGGAGGTGATTGATGTACAGTGTATGATTTTGATAAGGGTGGAGTTGTAAAGTGGTTAACAGGCTAATGTCTCTTTTTTCTTTGCTATTAAAAAGGGCTAGTATGAATGGAATGTAATGGAATGGGATAGGGTGGAATGTGAAGACTTTGTTGACAGTGGACAGAGGGAAGTGTGGTGGGTGAGGTGACGTGAGGTGAGGTGACGTGAGGTGAGGTGCAGCGGCTCTGCCACACATCCGGGTGTCGCTCCTGTTCAGAGCGCAGACTCGCTCCAGGCTGCGGCGAGCTGCTGCTGCTGCCGCTGCGTTTCCGCGACGCTCACTGAGAGCAGGGAGAGAGAGATTCAGCTGGATTATCAGACCCATATGTGCGAGGAGAAACATTGAATTCAGTGACGTGATTGTAAAACCTTTGTACAATGTGCGTTGCTGTGAATTAACTTCGGCATGGACGACATGGAGGACGGCTTAGTAATAACAACAACACTGCCTGACATGCGAGACGCAGCTATGGCCAAACTATAGGAGAGTGGCCGCATCTCAGTCCTGATTATTCCGCGCTTTTCCCGTTCATGCGTTCGTGTCAAATCTGCGTTTCTTTACCGGAGGAAGCATGAAGAAGTTTAATATCAGAAAGGTGTTAGACGGCTTGACTGCGGTTTCTTCCTCTTCCTCTTCCTCCTCATCCGCATCGGCTCAGCCGGGGAACAGGGAGAACGACATCATCCAGGAGTCGCTGCAGTCCGAGCATTTTCAGCTCTGCAAGGTGGGCGCTCTGATTCCGATTTTATTGCGGAGCCTCGCGATGCCGAGCAGGCTAACACGAGCAGTGTTGCCCCCCTAGGGGGGACCCGCATGCTAGCACAATGCTAACCAGCCCCGCGACTGCTTCCGCCAGCACTCCGCTCTACATTACAGACACTATTTGCGCCTACGTGGCAAATAAAAAAATGTCATCAACGATTTTTAATATTCCTGTTTATGCATTTTAGTTATCTTACATACATACATTCATTCATACATACAGACATACAGACACACAGACATAGCGCTGCATTACAGACATTGCGGCTGTCATAAAATATAAAACATCTGGATTGAATTGACACTAATGGTTGGGGGAAAAAAAACATTTTAAAACTTGCACTATGTTGATATAATAAATAATTGTCTATGCTGTTCTTCTATTAAATCTGGTGAAGCAGAACAGATTATAATCAGCTGAAGTGCAGCAAATCCCTGGGACTGGTGACTGCGGTCATGTGATCAACCAGCTAGCTTGATATATTATTATATTACGATTATTATTAAACTCCAAGTTAACATTGTATTTCCAAATAAACCAATTCACTCAAATAAAGCGTTATGTGGGCAGGTTGCTTTCAGTAGAATATTGCTCTTAGCTAGTAAGCACGCTAACACTGTAGCCCAGGATTACTTCACTCATGTAGCCGCTTATCTGTATGTGCCTGACTGAGTGGTGCTAGCTGAGTTAGCTACATTCCCCTGCTAGCTAGTTAGCCACTGTTGAGTGCAGTTTTTTTAGTGCCTCTGTTGCTAAACAATTTAGTCAACTGAATAATGTATTAAACCGCCCAGAGAGGTTCAAATTCCCAACTGAGTATTCTTCCTGGTTGTTTGGGGGGGCGATGGGGGTGGTGTTTCACCTGACAGCTGTCAAACCACCCTACTGCTTTAAATGTTGACATTTTCTTGGTGTTTGTTCAGTTCTGTTGCTACATCGGTGTTAGGTGTGTCTTACAGTATATCGTGTTTCTTTGGGCAAACACCGCTCGTTAGCTTAGTCCTGTCACTCCTGGGGGTTAAAAGACAATTTATTAATATGCTTTAAGACATAATGATCATATAGTTTATTTTATTTAGCTATAAAATCCTAAAGACCTGATTGACTAAACACAAATGTGTGCATTTCTTTAATCTAAGTCGTTAAAGGTTACCTAACCGTCATATTACTTAACCACCAATAAAATGAGCATGAATACAATTGCAAACTTTACAAGTCGAAGGAGAAAAAAAATAGATGGAAATTTCAGGAATTTCACTAAAGGCGCCAATAAATGAACATGATGTATGATCATACAGTTATACTTTTGCGGCGCAGTGGCTTAGCGGCTAGCACTGTCACCTTGCACATCCAGGTTCCGGGTTCGATTCTCACCATCGGGTCTGTGAGCGTTGTGGTTGCATGTTCTCCCCGTGCTTGGTGTGTGTCCTCTGGGTACTCCTGTTCCCTCTAACAGTCCAAAAACATTCAAGTTAGATTAATTGGCATTCCCAAATTGATCGTTGTGTGTGTGTGTGTGTACGTTCTGTGATGGATTGGCACCCCGTCCAGGGTGTACCTGGTCTCTTGCCTTAAGTCTCCTGGAATAGTCTCCAGGCCCCCTGTTACCCTGAATACAGCAGTATAAACGATGAGTGAGTGAGACAATTATACTTATAACTGTGTTATCCAGGTTTCACACACCAAGTTAAAATTTACACTTTGCCTACCTTCTTGCTCAGTTTGATTACTCAGGGGTGCACATTAGTCATAAAAAATATCCTATCTAGATTTTTCCTAAAAGTGCTTTATGAGTTTCAATATTCATACTTAAACATAGCTTTTATTTAAAAAGAATGTGTTTCCTGTTATTTATCTTCATAGATACTTATACAGGGAACTAAGCCTTTAGATGGCTTTTTATAGCTGCAAATGCAAGTAAAAAATGTTTTCTCTATCTGTGTTTGTTTTCTTTTTGTCCCTGTTCTTTTTTCCAGTACATGTACATTTAGTTTGCCAGTTTGCTGTATTTCTGAAAGATAAAATAATAAATTTTCCTATAGAATAAAAGACAGTGTTAAGTCTTCTTAATTTCTACTGCTTTATATATCCACCAAGAGTTCTTTTAATATGAATGTAAAATGAATTTGTGGTTTAATATGTTTTTTTTTTCTTTTTGTTTCACAGACAGTACGACATGGCTTTCCTTATCAACCTTCAGCCATGGCTTTTGACCCTGTGCAAAAAATACTGGCAATTGGGACACAGACTGGCGCATTAAGACTGTATCCTTCCATGAAAAGGAAAGTGTGTTCCCCAGTGGGTTTTATATAAATATTAGTGTCTGTTCGTTAACATTATGGTTGTGATATTTTCTTTTTTTTATTATGTCTAATGGGAAAGATTAGTCTTCTATTATATTTTACCTCAATCGGACATAATAAACGTATAATAATTTATATTAGTGGAATGTTTAAATGATAATTAAACACATTTATTTGGGTTAAAAAATACACCCCTCTCTCGAGAAAAATAAATCCTTGAATTAAATAAAAAAAAAAAACACACTCGAAGGTTTTTTTATATAAAATTTTTCTACAACCATTTCTGAACAACCTGTTTAGTAAACTGACTAGGAATCATTATATTATCATAATATTTAAAGGCTTATACAGAGCAGAAAAAAGAGAAGTAAGATTCAGTTACAGATTCTGCAAAGAAGAAGCATAAAGTTTCACCGAACACGTTTCAGTTAAAGCAGAGTTCTCATGGGACACCGGTTTGAAACATGATCAAATCATTGTTGCATGAATTTGCAAAAATAAATTTTTGACAGTACTTCTGTTTTTATGCAAAGGCGTGCTCCATTTGAAACATTAATATTTTTGTATGTTGAAACATAATTTTTGTATGTTGTTTTTTATGTCTTGGTCTCTGCCAAAAAATAACATCTATGAACTATCTAAAAATAAACCAGCATAAACATTAGTTGCACATACTGTACATGTACATTATGTAAGGAATATATGAAAAGGATTGATGCATCTAGGTTAATGCGTCAGTAAACAATTTTCAGCATTCCTTTTATGACTGGGGAGCTGAACTCTCACCTATGACAAAAGAGGTAATACCTGTATAGGACTTGTTTAGAGATAAATTTTTCCCTCCTGCATTTTATTTGTTCAATTATTTTGCAGTATGATTTCAGTGTCATGTTTTGTTGGCAGCTGACTGTGAATTTCTGGAAGCGCTCCTGGAAGTTTCTGGACGTAATGATATCTGTGCTGTGGCATGAGCCTCTCAGTTGCCATATGCTGCAGAGCTGGTCTCATCACTTCTGCTCACCCTGTGCCAGGATGCCACCTCACACGTGCTGGAATCATAGCTAGTCCTGCTGGGCACGTCTGCTAGACCATGTGACTCACACAGGAAAGCTGTCCTAGGATGCTGATTTATCTCAAGTTTGTGGATTTGTTTTGTCACTTACTTTATGTGCATACACTGCTCCATCGTGACAAATTGCATTTGAGTTCCGAACAGCTACAGTAAGTGTTGTTTTGAGAAACTTTAGTTGAAGTTGGAAGCAGTGTTACTAGCCACTGGGGTGTCTTTGCTGTGTAGTTGCGGCAGCTGCTCTATTGGAATCTCAACATCCACCTACCTGTTTGAGCAGTCTATGTGTTTCCGCAGGCTGTTGAGGAGCGTTAAGTTCAGACACACAGCTAGTGCTTGAGGCTGATGGACTTACTGTCATTCAGCGGATTGGACCATTTATCATAATACTGACAGTACCGATTTGCTTTATTCCCAAAACATTGGGAACCGCAACCTCAGGATATTTCTAAAGCAAAAACAAATAATTACTGTGTATATACAGTATATTATATAATAATCTTGCTTCTTTTTGTACCTTAATGTGGCTTGTAGTTCGTCCTGTTTGTGCGCAGAACAACAGCAGATGATAATTAGTCTGACATTTTTGTTCACTTGATTAATATTAGTTTAAGCGGATTATGATTATTGACATGTAACGACTATAATAAAAGCAGTAGCAATCCATCTCCTTTATTTTTAGAATTGATTTAATGTCTGGGTATTATAGTTTTGTCTGATAGTTGGTCCATTGACACGAAACTAACTAAGACAACTTTTTAGGTGCAAATATTTTCTCCTGTTGCACCACTCATATAGTAGCATCGTCATTGTTGGTGTACCAAAAGAGGAAGCGTTTAGGAATTGAGAAAGAAACGTCCCTCTCCATTGCGTCACTGAGCTGATTGCATGATTAACGTACAGATAAAAACCCGAATGTTCCCCCAACATTGCATACTTTTAGGTTTATCCATAATGTATTACCTCCTCACCTTCTTGTTTTCACATGCACTGTAGCCTTCATAAATGTGTCATTAGGAGAGAGAGGTTATTGTAAGCAGTAAGTTTGCTGTGGTGATTAATTAAAAAAGCTAATTAATACGTCTGGGGAATCTGTGTTAAGAACCTGCAGCATCTGCAGTCACAATTATAGCAATAAGAAAAGCTTACTTTACCCACGTGGGATATGATTTTAAGGGGTTATTATCGGCACTGGTAAAATGTATAGTTTGTATAAGTAAAATGTATAAGTTTTAAAAGTTGTTATCGGCATTTTTGTTTTCAAGCTGAAATAAACCAAGTTTTCTGACATGGTGCAGAAGGCTTTTTCTGTTTCTTGGTAACATGACAGGCTGCATTTTCTGGTCTAGTTTCAAGGAGAGAGGAAAAAATAAAGTGAATAAGGAACATCTGTTTAGCTTGTGTGGTATAAATTTAAAGAGTAACTTTCATGCCTTATGGACGTTCTAAAACTTTTAAATATGCATTTAAATTGAGCAAATAAAAAAAAAAAAAGATTGCCAGATTGCTATGATATAAGATGAATGAAAAACTTTGGGATGCATGGTTAGGGAAAATGATTAGAGTGGTAATTTGCTGATGACAGGATACCCCATCATGTTTCATTCCCTCCTTAATGAGCTAAGCTCCAAGGTTTATTTACTGACAGCATTAAGCACACACACAAATGATTTTTGATTTTCTGCAGAACTTGTTTAAGCGTTGATCCATGCACCGAGCTGCTTCAGGTGTGGACTGCAGCTTCTGTTTGATTACACTAAAGTTCATTTTGATCTTCTCTTTAATTCACCATCAAGAGCTGTGCTAATGGGCCTGTGTGGACAGAGCAGGAGTTAGCAAATGGTTGGTTGGATTTAGTTTCACTTCACGGCTTATTATGTGTCTGTGTATTTTATGTTGAGTTTTAGCTTGTATAGAGGACGTGTTTAATGTTTAATGCACACAGTTCGGGTCAGTATCGCGTGAGCTTGCTTTAAAGAGCTTAAGTAGAAAGATGCTAAATTTTTGATGAAAAGAAAAAGTATAGTTTTTATTATTATTTTTTTTTTTTATAATAGAATGTGTGTTATATGTAGGTAGAGACAGATGTCTAATTGATTACTCTGCACTGTGCAAACATCAGAGCTCTGAAAAAATGCATGTACGTGGGTGTTGATGGCTTCCTCTTACCACATTAAAGCTCTGTGTGGTTTTGACACTTCAGGGTTTTACCCAGAAGGATGTAAGCATTTTATGTCAAGCAACTTATCAAGCAAGACCTTCCCACTCATTCTGACTGAAGACGTACTCAACCGACTCCTGCTCCTGATTACTCTCTCTCTCTCAAGGTTGTCTTCTCTGCTTTTTGTACCTTCCGAGACAGTCGGTTCAAGTACTTTGTCGACAGCACTCAGCGTGGACAGGTGTCAGCACTAGGGGAAATGCTGACAGTCATGGCCTTTATAGCAGCACTGCTTGTAGACGCTTGTGGCCTGCTGTTTTAGAGCATGTCACATGACAGCACCCTTATCAGATTGCGAGGTCGTTTGTTTAGCACCGGAAGCTGCTGCTGTATGACATGCGTCACCTGTTGTTTCTGCACAATACTACGGTGTCTGTATCATGGGTGGCTTAAGCTTTGTGCACATACAGCAGATACAGTGGAAGGGAATCTCAATAGCCGAGGTCATAACTTCATGCCATTCAATCAGCTTTTTTTTAATTTTTATTTTTTTTAAACACATCATTTATACAACTTGGTACCCTTTGGGTCTGTGAGTTTGTGTTAGATTTAAAGTCAGATCTGTCATTGTTTAGTGTTAAGCTGTGCTAGCTGCTCCACATTAAGCTTCTACATCTGCAGCCATAGTGAACCACAGTGAGTTTCTTGTGTTCAGGGCTCGACCCTGTGAAACACACAGCACTGGGCTTTGCTCCAGTATGAACTGCAGAGAAATAGCAGCTCTGTCAGATGCATTGACTGATGAATAAATAATGTCATCACGGTTCGCTGATCTTTATTTATACTATCCTACTGTTATTTATCTAGTCTGTGTGCTAAGTGTATGATGCTACAGTAAGCCTGCTTTGTAAAGGAAAGAGCCTCGGTCCTTTTGCGGTGCATGTGAAAAGAAGGTGATGCAGGGTGAGAGGAGAGAGCAGGATGCTCCCCACCTGCCTGCCAGATTATGATTGCATAAATTTAATCACGAAGAGCCCTCATCCACTGCCATGCTAAATATTTCCATAACCAAATGCAGAGATCATTTTCCAGGTCCAAACATGAATTATTAAGCTGTCATGAGAGGCATAAACACCTATTTGCTGCTCCGTTGCTCTCATTTTGATTTTTTTTTTTTTTTTTTTAATCTACCTTTCAATCAAATTTACCTAGATTTGTTCTCTTGTTTGTCAAGGTTTTGTGAAAAAACTGATCATTTTGCTTTTCCCTACGAATAAATGATTGAAACAATCCAAATCTCCCAAGCTTGAAATTTCTGTACCTGGACATCCCCGCTTTATTTTTTCATAATTTCATGATGAAATCTGGCTATACAGTATTCAAGATGTTTTCACTTGTTACACTGTATTTTTTCTACCGTGTGTTGATCTTGCGATAGTAGTAGGTGTAATAGATAAGCTTATTATGATTACTCTTTAGCCTACTGAAGTGCTTGCACTGCCGCTGTGCATATTACACTACATGCATGCAAGACATTTTCTTCTTTATAGTGTGATCTTGGTTGGATCCTATCTAATGTGCCAGGACTCCCAGTTTCTTAAGAGATCAATTCCTTGCTTTAATTTGCATTGTGCTTTGTAGTAAGGTGCTTAACTGGAGACACATCCTGCAGAAGAATGCAGAATATCTTGTTTGCAGAGGTCACACCAAATATTTGCCCTTCCCTTTGGTTTACCTGCATAGCTGTTCCTAGCTCGTTTGTTTCATTTGGGTTGTACCGTGTTGAATCTATCTGCAGCACTTCCCACTTGGCTTACACATCAATCATTTGTCAGCATATCAACCCCGTGTGTGCTGTCTTTTGCGATTGCTTCGGTATCAGGGCAGCACATGGTGGCTGCTGCATGTCATTGCTGGTTGTGACTGGCTGTGTGTGGGCTGCATGCCTGTAGAGTGACACTGAATGAGAGCTTTTATAGCCTAGTGTTGCAAATGGTTGCTGCAAACACTGAAATGGCTTAAGCCTGTCCTTTGGGACTTTGTAATCCTTTTAGCAACGTCAATGGACAAGATCCTCAGTGATGGTACTGACAGACTCCTGGAAGCAGGTCGGCTTTAGTGCAGGAGCTGCGGAAAGTACTGAATGATGCCAATGCATGCCACACTACAAATCAATTATGTAAATCATTAAGTCATACATGTATTACCCGTCCAATAATGATCATTCGGTGACTCTGCTTTTGTTTCACGGATTTAACCTTGACTAAGCTGTGCACAGCTTTGGCCGTGCCGGTGTAGAGTGTTACTGCCAGCATGAGAGTGGCTCGGCTGTCATCCAGCTGCAGTTTCTCATCAATGAGGTAAGTTCCCTTCTGTGCTCTGGACACACAGTCCCAGCTTCAGGTTCTTGTAGATTTCCACTTTCTATTTGTGGCAAAAAGAACAAAATTGTATTATATTCAAATTGATATATACCCATTGTGCAAAAAGTAATACATGTACACCTGCTCATTCATGCACTTATTTAATTAGCAAATCATCTGACAGCAGCACGATGCATAAAATCATGTGCATAGAGGTCTGGGGCTTTGGTTAACGTTCACACCAAACATGAGAATGAAGAAGAAGAAAAAAGGGTTTCCGTGGCATGGTTGTTGGCACCACATGGGGTGTTTTGAGTATTTCTCAAGAGAACAGCTGATCTCATGGGATTATTATACACACCAGAGTTTATACAGAGTGGCGCCAAAAAAAAAAAAGGAGAAACATTAAGTAAGTGACAGTTCTGTGGAAGGAAACACCTTGTTGATAATAAAGGTTTAAGGAAAATGGCCAGAGCTTATACAAGCATTTACAACCGCAGTAAGCAGAAGAGCATCACTGCTTGTACAAAACATTGAAACTTTAGGTGGATGGGCTACAACAGCCACATCAGGTTCCACTTTTGTCAGCCTAGAACAGAAATATGACGTTGCCATGGGCACAGACTCACCCAGCCTGCACTGTTAAAGATTAGATCTTTTTTTTTATTTTTATTATTTCAATCTGTTCGCACGAGTAGATCCTTGTTCATCGTTGACAGAAGTGAAACGTGATGTGGTCTTGTGTTGTTGTTGATCTTCCTCAAGTTTTGATGTGTTGTGCATTCTGTAATGACTTTCTGCTCACTACGGTTATAAACAGGGCTTATCAGAGTGATTCTCCTCTGGTCTCACTTATCAATAAGGATTTTAAACCTGAAAACCCTCTGGGATGTTTTTTGGATTTTTTTCACAAAATTCTGTGTAAACTCAGAGACTGGTATGAGTCAAACCAGTCCATCTGGTACCAACAACTATATCACAGTTAAAGTCAGAGAGATCACACTTGTCCCCCTATTCTGTTCGATGTGAACGTTAACCGAAGCTTTGGCCTGTATCTGCATGATTTTATGCACTGTTCTGCTACCACACGATGAAATGATTGGTTACCAGCACAAATGAACAGGCGTGCAGGTGTTCCTATAGGTGGCAAGGGGGGTATACCTTTAAATTATCCTGTCACTTGTTCTGCATCGAATATCTGTGTGTCCATTTTTATAGGGAGCGCTGGTGAGTGGTTTGGCTGATGACAGCGTCCATTTATGGAATCTGAGGCAAAAAATTCCAGCTATTCTTCACTCACTTAAATTCACCAGGGAGAGGTAAGTTGTAGGTAGTCTTACTTATGTAAATAAGTTTCCTTAATGTAAAAGGGATTAGATTAAATTGAGCTTGTTTGCTATCTAGACATCTTTGATTTTGAAACCAACTTTCAAAATTTTTGCCTCAAGCCTTGTCACGCAGAGCCAATATGATGCACAATGTGTAGTGATGGATGTCTTTATTCTTTCATAAAGATTTTAGTAAATTGCAAGGAGAACATTTTCACATTTTCCACTTAGTGATGTAATCTTCCACAGTTACTGTACACGCATAACGGAAACAAAATAGCTACTGAACTGAACCACAAAATTACAAAAGTGATTTTCCTAATTACACAGGTATTTGTTGACTTAAGTGGTCATTAAACTATATTTATATATTTTTTACACTACTGCTAAAAAGCTTGGGATCACTTGCACATTTCTTTGTTTTGGTTTAGTGATTTATTTTCTACATTTTACAATGATACTGGGGATTTCAAAGCTATGAAATAAAATATGAAATTAGGTAATTATGTAATCACAGCAACAACAGTTGTTATTTTAAGACATGAAGGTCATCTGTTCTGGAACAGTTGCCAGAACTGCATTGTCAAGTGCATTTGCAAAACCCATCAAGGCTCTCAAGAAGTCCTTCCAAGAAAGGTAGGAATAAAAACACATCTCTGCTGCAGAGGAGGAATTAATTTAGAGTTACCCGCCTCAAAAATCACCTCGGATTAGAGCCGTTATGAAGGCTTTACAGATCATGAGTAGCAGATGCATCTTAACATTAACTGTTCAAAAGAGATTATTGCATATTTTAAACAGCATTACTTTACAATGTAGAATGAAAGAAAAAATCAGGAACGACTGTGGAGTTAGAAAAAGATCCTAAACTTTTGAGCCATAGAGTACCTTTATTCAAGATGTTGGATTCTGCACTATACTGTACATTTCGAGAAGTAAATTTCGAGATGTTTTTTAATACTTTCATACAGAAGTACTGTGCATCAGATGATCAGTAAATTTGAGGTGCTTGGTGAGTAATATACTGTAGTAAACCATCTGGGACAGCATTAGATTATCAACAGTATTGTAAGTAGTGCACTATATGGAGCAAATACGAAACATACTTAGCACAGATTGCGGATCTCTTTCCACCATTGAAACCTCATGTCTGAGAAAATGCAGTCAAGCTGTTGGCTTTAAATTTCCCATCATTAAGACATGGCTTGTCTGCTTACTGTACAGTATATCCGCGTTTTCTTTATTCTTTATTTGGGACCTGTAAATAATAGTGAACGCACAGGAGACTAATTGAATAAAGGCTTTTAAATTCCTTAAGTGCTTTCTGTAGAACTTACAACTGCAGATTTCTCACGAAGATTTGGCATTAGAATTTTAATCCAGGAGTGCATTATTATGAGAGCAGTGTTTTTCTTTTAAACTGCATCGTCAGGTGGATTGACCGTTCACCAACAAGGCTTACATCATCATGGATTGCTGAAGTTGCAATCTGAAAGACACGTTATATTTATAAAACTGGCAAGCACTGCGTCTTCATGGCATCTCCATTTGTTCTGTGGGAATTGTGCTATGTAGCAGTGAAGTCAAAATAAGTTTATTTCAGTGGAGCTCGGTTGTGCGGAAATGGTGTTGTGAAACGCTTGACACAAGGGCTGATCATGTGCATCTGAATTCTAAGTAAGCAGTTGTGGTACATAGAAGTACTGACCAAAACAAGAATGTTTTCTTCAGATATGCAGTACCACAATGTAAGGCAGTGTGACATATTTATGAATGATGGACACCTGACCATCACACCTACTATATATATATATATGATTTACCACCTCCTTTGCTGGGAAGGCTTTCCACAGTTGAGAGAGGGGGAGCCTGGGGTGCACTCAGGATTCCAAAAGGTGTTCACTGGGGTCGGGGTCTGGGGTCAATGCTGGAAACTTCAGTTCTTCAACTTGGCAAACAATGTCTTTATGGAGCTCACTTTGTGCACAGGGGCGTTGTTGGAACAGGTTCGGGCTCTTTTAGTTTGAGTGAAGGAAAATCTTAATGCTACAGTATACATAGAGATCCTGTACAAAATGTAATGTTTTTGCCAACTGAAGACCCACGTATGGATGTGATGGTCAGGTATTCACAAACTTGTACTTTAACAGTGTTTAAAAATAGCCACAAATATATACAGCAAATTTCAGAATTGTTGGCACCTATGGTAATAAATAAATAAATGTTAGGAAACATGTCTGTAGTTAATTAACTTGAAAATATGAGAGCTCTAACCTTAAGTTGAAGTACACTTGAAGTCAGAAGTTTACTGTACATACAGTACACCTTAGCCAAATACATTAAACTTCCTGACATTTAATCCTAGTAAATATTCCCTGTCTTATGTCAGTTAGAGTCACTACATCCACAGATACGCATCCAATTGACAAATGATTTCAAGTATGCTGTTCGAAGCTTCAAAAGCCATGTCATACTTTTCTGTTCAAATCAGAGTCAGACAGGAAAAGAAAAACTTCTATAAGTATTTTAATACTGAATTTATTAGGGGTGTGCATTGGCACTGCCCTCACGATTCGATTCGATTATGATTCACCAGGTAACGATTCGATTCATTTCCAATCTATGATGCATTGCGATCCATCAAAATTCTACTGCACACAAGGCAAATTTTTTATCAGTCATGAGGCAATACAAGC
>JAQQZT010000005.1:12823018-12838592 GCA_030068275.1 Clarias platycephalus | reverse complement strand
AAACAGTGACATAATCGATTATGGCACTTTGCCGCATCGATGCTGAATCGTTCATGCCCCGCATCGCGATGCATCGCAGAATCGATTATTGTTGACACCCCTAGAATTTATTGCTATATGGTATATAGATAATATGAGAATATTATTAATATTATGTTATATTAAAATAATATACCTCATACAATTTTTTTTTCCTGAAGTGTGGATGTTTTTGACTGACTCTGTATTTGCAAACATTCCCACTGGAATCAAGATATAGTGAATTATAAGTAAAATTATCTGTAAACATTGTTGGAAAAATTATTATTATCCTAACCAACTGGTCAAAAGTTTGTTAACATGAAACCTGTGGAGAGGGTGAGTTAAATAAATCCATTTTAATGATTTCAGATTAAGTGTATGTAAACGTCTGACTTAAACACTAGATGTATTTTAACAAAATATTTATTGCCACTCTGCGCACCATTTTTCTCCCAACAGTAGAGTCTTTTCCTATAACACGTGGTCCAGTATCCAGTAGACTTATTTTTAAACCGAATTCACCTTGAGTGTTTTTGCCACATCTTATGACATCTGATTGTTGGCATGGAGATAGTGCTTGATATATTCTGGAGTCTTAGGCATCCTAACTTGCTGCTAATCTTCTGCAGCCGTCATACCATTATTACCACTCCAGTTGTAAACCTTTTAATTATTGCTCTAAAAGTTTTAGAATTTATACATTGCCATCTTCTTGCATTTCATTTCTATATTTTCTATTCTGTGTCCTTGTTGATAAATTAAGGTTCTATGTCACCTCATATTTTTTTTCTTGATTTGAAGGGCATAACTTGTAATTCTCAGCCCAAAAAATCTCCAACCAGGCAAAGTAAAGAAAAATACCTCCTGAACTCAGATTTCCTCATTGGAATTCAGTCTTAAGAAAATCAGCATGGTTGCATATACCATCAGCAGTAAACTAATAGCATCTATTAACTTTAAATTAGGTATGCATACAAGTAATATCAATAACATTGATGATCTTTATTAAACAGAACCTGTCTAGGATGCAGCACATGAACAATCAGTTCTTAGAGCCGATTTGTTGTAGGCAGGAAAAAGGGCAAGTATTAAGGATCTGAGCGATTTGACAATGGCCAAATTGTATTGTCTAGAACAAAATGGCAGGAGTCCTGGCATGCAGTGGTTAGTGCCTACCAAGAATGGACAACTGGTGAAGAAGAAACAGTGTCATGGACACCCAAGATTTACTGATGTGCGTAGGGAGTGAAAGCTATCCTGTCTAACAATTATCGCTGAAAGAGTTAAGGTTAGCTATGAAAGAAAGGTGTCAGAGGCGTGTGGGAGTGGTGGGAGGAAACCCAGCAAGAGGGGAGATTTGAAACACCAACCCTGGAGGTACAAAGCAACAGTGCTAAACACAAGCTACAGTAACTATGATAGTATTTATTGTATGTTTTCCAAGGTAAAACAATGCTTAAAAAAAACACTGATATGTTTAATAACTTTTTAAAAACAAATCTTACATTCCATAATTCTGAAGCTTAATGTATATTTTATATTGTAGTATTCACGTGGCTATATGGCTACTGGAGTTCAAGTGTGTTCAAATGTAAAAAGACTACAAAATTAACAAATGCAGGATCATTACATTGCATAAAAGCTTAGAGGGGAAAGACAGTGTTTTTTTTTTCTTTCTATTGCTTAGTGTCTGGTGACTTCAGCCTTTCCCCCATGTCTCCTGAAGCCATATCACTCCATGGCAACCATGCACAGTCTGCTATGATATCATTTGATTTATGCAGATTTATAGAGTCATAGCTGTCTCTTGAAGCACATAATGACTGTTCAAAATAAAGACATCCTTGTTAACATTTAGTCCTTATGCCTTTTTAAAGCTTCTTTTGAAGACCTTTTCAAAAAGCTGCCATAACCTCAGGATTTTCCAAGTGCAATAAGTCATTTGGTTAAAGGAATGTACAGAATAAATCACCTTTAGTGATGTGAGTTCTTGTCTGCAATTTGTGTTTTTGCAGGATCACATTTTGCCATCTCCCCTTCCAGAGTAAATGGCTTTACATTGGAACAGAACGCGGGAACATTCATATTGTCAATGTGGAGTCCTTTACTCTCTCAGGCTATGTCATCATGTGGAACAAAGCCATTGAACTGTGAGCATGTGTGATGTTTTACCCTTACCCTACTGTAATGCTTTCTGTTCTTGGTCTATAGCAATTAAAAGCTTAAGGAAAAAGTTTCCCTCTATTAGAACATATATGCTTCTTAATAATGCTGTATGTATTTGACTTGGTAGAGTTTTAGACTGTACTGTATGTATATGTCATAAGATTATGTTTTTCAAAGTCAGGAACAGTCTGTGTCACACTGTTTCTAGGGGTAGGATGTAATTAGCAGCAGTAAGATCATTTGCAATGGCCATCTACAGCCATCTCAGTCTTAGATATCCAGTCCTCTAGATGAGTTGCTATAGAAACAAGAAAAAAGTTAATAGAATGCACACACACATTGAGTTTTGTTCTTTTCTCTCGGAGTTGTCTATGAACTAGGCTCAAAGAAGGAAAGTTAGTACTGCTACAATGAGGACAAGAATGTTAAACAGGGAAGTGTCAGAAGAAACAAAATAACAGTTTTTTAAGTTAAGCTCAACTTTGTCTGAAATGAATCTATTTGCAAAAGTGGAAAACTAGTTAATATTTGTTTAGATAATGAACATGTCATGGTCAACAGCCATTCGATTAGTAACATATGGTCAGTGCACCAGGATGGTGTCTCTCCAGGGTCTATCCTGACGTTCCTGCTGTTGTTGCCATGGAGATGGTGGTGTTCACATTTGGGAGGTTGCAATTAAATTGCTTTCCTGGCCCACTGAAATAGATAAATGTTCTCTTACTTGTGTGTGTATATGTATATATATATATATATATATATATATATACATATATATAAAATCAATCAGCTGGCTAGAGAGAAAGAAAGAGAGAGAGTGCATGCATCTCAATAAATTAGAATATCGTGGAATTTTTCATCCATACAAGTGAAACTTGTACTCAAACTACAAAAAAATCCATTATCTCAAAACATTAGAATATCGAGTTTGCATAAATTACTATTCATACAGTATAAATATCTTGTATCTCTCAGTATACTTCAGTACACGCAACCACAATCATTAGGAAAGCTGCTGACATGACAGTTCATCATCCAGAAGATGATCATCAGCACTTGCCACAAGGAGAGTAAGCCACAGAAGGTTATCACTGAAATGGCTGACTGTTAAAAGAGCACTGTATCGAAGCATATTCATGGCAATTTGACTGGAAAGGGACAGTGTGGTAGGAAATGGTGCACAAGCAACAGTGATGACCGCCGCAGCCTTATGAAGATTGTGAAGCAAAGCCAAGTCAAGAACTTGGGAGAGCGTCACTAGGAGTGTAGTGAGGCTAGAGTCAGTGCATCAAGAGCCACCACACACAGACAATTTCTGGAAATGAGCTACAACTGCTGAAACAGAGACCATGTCTGAAAAAATCCTGTTTTTGGATTAATTGCATTTCTTTTGGGGGAAAAAATCATGGTCCCAGATGTCCGGAGGAAGAGTGGAGATGTACGCAATCTAGTTTTAGTTTTTATTTTATGCTTCCGTTTGCTGAGAAGTTTTACGGAGATGCTGATTTCCTTTTCCAGCAAGACTTAGCACTTGCTCTCAGTGCCAAAACTACCACTAACTGCTTTGCTGACCATGAAATTACTGTGCTTGACTGGACAGCCAATTCACCTGACTTGAATCCCACTACTTGACTACTGTCAAGAAGAAGTTGAGAAACACCCGACCCGACAATACAAACGAGATGAAGGCTGCTGTCAAAGCAACTTATGGCGATGCTTCAGCAGTTCCAGCAGTGATCACCTCCATGCCAAGCAGCACTGATGCAGTAATTTATGCTATACTTGCCCCAACCCAAGTAGTGAGTGCATAAATTAACATAACGTTTTCAGAAGTTGGGCATTCTTGTATTTTAAATCCTTTTTTTAAATCCATCATTGGAAATATTATAATATTTTGAAATACTGAATTTTTTCTTTTTTCATGATTTGTAATCATCGAGAAAAAAAATATATATATATATTCAACTTTACATGTAATTAATCTGGACTATATGATAGTTTCACTTTTTTATTAAATTCTGAAAAACATATTCCACAATATTCTAATTTATTGAGATGGACTATACATACCTAAGGTCATCGTAATGCATTTCCTTTCAACAAGGAACATCTATTCCAATATTTTTAAAATCTGTTTTAACTGGTACTCCAAATGATTCTTCATCTGATTAATCGTTAAACCTTTCCTGATTCATTTATTTATTTATTTATTTATTGCTTTTCTGAATTTAGCTCTTCAAAAACCCACCCTGGTCCTGTGGTTCACATCAGTGATAATCCTATGGATGAGGGAAAGGTAAGGATGACAAAGCAGTACAGTGGTTTTCAGCTGAGTCTCACCAATCGTACAAATATTAGTATCTCACTTCTGCATTCCTAGTAAGGCACAAGAATTGAGTCTCCCACTAAACATCATTCTGTTTTCTTTTGTAGCTTTTGATTGGTTTTGAATGTGGTATTGTTGTGTTGTGGGACTTGAAATCCAAGAAAGCTGACTACCGCTACAGCTATGATGAGGTATGATGCATCTTATTATTTTCGTTTGATTTAAGCTTTCATAAATTTTAAGGGTCAATCATATTTATATTAAGACATGGTCCGGTAGATTATTATCATGTACAGTCTATTGACCGTTCTTGTCATCTAAGAGGTATAAAGTAATTTAAAAAAAATGTGATGAGCTATATAGCATTCCTGAGACAACGGGTAATAAAAAGAATGCTTAAATTACAGTAACAGTAGTGAAATATTGAATGTGTTGCAGTCGTTAAAGGCTCATTTTACAAATAAAAATGCTCAGTGACATTGTGTTGACTATATTTCAAGGTTAATGACTGTGGCTTTTACACTCCGCACATATTTTTCCTCCACATGGATGACTTCTGAATGGAAATACTATAAAACATAATATGTTGTGCTATGTTGTGCAGTGTACAGTATGCTCATGATTTATATAAAACATGGTTATCTTATAGCCTTAAGCTATGGTATACCTTTTCCTCTAATAAAATTTTGAGATGAAGCTATGTAGCACTGAGTAAAAATCTCTAGAACCAAATGGATTAACTTGACCAAACTTAAATGGCGTGTAGAGCAGCTCAGGCTGAGCCCTGGATTGTGTTTCTAGCATGTAGTATGGCTGAGATACAGTCTAAAGAACCATGCAAAACATAACCTATCTAAAATGGGTCATGATTTCAACATTTAAAAATGTAAAAAAAATATATATATATATATATAATAATAATAATAAATCAAGACCCCAAAGCTTAAAGTAATTCTGACAGAGTATTTTTTAGATCAAAGTCTTCAATGTAATGTAATACTGGAAGATTGTATGTAGTTTATATGTTTTGCATTTCTGCTAGTCAGGAGCTGTCACATGAAGTTTCTATTACACTATCATTATCAAATTATACAGTACAATCATATTATTCTATAAATCTTTCTCCCATGACATTTTATTTTCTGAATTGCGAAATGTCACATCTGGACAGATGGGCACGAATTAATTCATTGGTGCTTGCTTCAAACGTGCATGCAGCCACATTGTCAATAAGATTGTTATCAATAAGATAATTGTTATAAGAGTTCCTTGCAAGCAACAGTTGCAATTAATAATGTACTGTCTGCTAACTTTGACCATAAAATCTTCCAATAAGTAAAATCAGTATGAATAGAGATGGCTTGCATGGATGGTCTGTGTTTGGTTGCTCATCCTTTGTTTGGCCTCTAGGCAATCCACTCAGTGGCCTGGCACCATGAAGGGAAACAGTTTGTGTGCAGTCATTCAGATGGCACACTTACCACATGGAATATACGCTCTCCTGCCAAGCCAGCACAGATTATTACACCACATGGTAAAGCTCCTGTCCAAGCATACTCCGCTTGCCTGATAGGCTACTTAAGGCTGTTGTAGTAAAGATTTCTAAATTTGGGTTTATTAAAATATAAACATACAGTATTTAAGTTAAATAGTAGAAGAAGAAAAAAAAAGAAAAACGACTAATATAACTCTTCTGGGATTATTTCTTTTAGGCAAGCAGCCGAAGGATGGAAAAAAGCCTGAGCCATGCAAACCCATTCTGAAAGTAGAATACAAAACAACCAGAGCTTTAGGGTAAAACTCATTGGAGCATTTGTATAATGCAAATGCAGAATATGCTAAACTTCAGGTGACTCCTATGTAGAAATCACACTGATGTTCATTATGTCCCTGTCCATTCTTTTGCCTAGGGATCCTTTTATGATACTGTCTGGCGGTCTTTCATATGATACAGTGGGACGCAGGGCCTGCCTGACTGTAATGCATGGAAAAAGCACTGCTGTACTTGAGATGGACTATCCCATTGTGGATTTCCTAACTCTGTGTGAAACTCCCTATCCGAACGGTAATCCACACCTTCAGTCTAATGCAAAGACTTTTTTGCAATATGTTTTCCTACAGTATTAGCTGCATGCTATGCCAATCCACTGGTTTTATAGGTGTGTATAATAAAACATTCACCATGGTCACAATAACATAAATACATGTGGTTATAAAACTGAGTATAACTATTAATCTGCACAGATTATCAGGAGCCTTATGCTGTGGTGGCCCTGCTGGAGAAGGATTTAGTAGTTATTGACCTCGCCCAAACCGGGTATGCAAATTCTCAGGAATGACACAAATATAATAAACTTTCTACTTTCTTTCTACGAAAATGATTCCATCTGCATTTTTCTCATGCAGGTACCCTATCTTTGAAAACCCATATCCTCTGGCTATTCATGAGTCCCCAGTGACCTGCTGTGAATACTTTGCCGACTGTCCAGATGACCTCATCCCTGCACTTTACTCTGTCGGTTCCAGGCAAAAGAGACAGGGCTACAGTAAAAAGGTGACTGTCCTTACACTCATCTCTATTTGAACAGAGAGGATCTATTCAGTGCTGTAATCTGAGATCTTCTTTTCAGGAATGGCCCATCAGTGGTGGTAATTGGGGCCAGGGCACACAAAGCTATCCAGAGATCATTATCACAGGGTGAGTCTGTGTTTCATGTCTTTTGTGTATTTTCATGTTTGTAAGGTTATGCAGGTGATGAACACTGGACGCTCCAAATGTGGCGAAAGCTGCTCAACGGTTTATTTTTCCAAAAGCAAAATTAAGTTGAACACAAAAAGCCACAGAACCACCCACTACTGTGTGGAATTTAAGCCTAGTTTTCACACATGCATATTTGTAAAAACTATTTTTTTCCTCCGATCTTTATAAGATCTTTGCATGAAAGTGAAAAAAAAAAACAAGCTGTTGAAGCATGCCAAACCAACAGGTGGCGATAGAACCCTGATTGTAAAGCCATGTGGGCCAATCAGAAGCCTGAAAAAAGTTATCACTGAGTACTCAAACACAAGATACGCATGGCACGCGTCGTCTGCTCGTACAAGACAAAACCACTGTTTTTAACTTTGAATAGTATTTAAATATCTTCACCCTGGAAGGAGTTGTCCAAAAGGTTGTTTTTCAGTGACTTGAAATAGAGTTCGCGTGTGCACGAAAGGCCAAAACTCATCGCAAAATCCTCGTTTTTGTAAAGAACAGTCTATGTGTGGACAGTCTTAGCCTGATGCCATGGTGAATGATTCAGTGATTCTGTCAGATCTCATACAGTGGTCTGTCTTAGTGATTGAACTTAAGCAGCTAACAAGGTCAAATTCAGGTTTGATTAAGTTTTAATTACAGCTGCATGACATAAACTCCAAAGTGAGAATGCAGTCTGTCTTCATAGCAAAATGATAGCCTAGGCAGTGTGCAAACTCATTTAGTCTGTCCTCATCTATATTCAGCCAACTAACTTTGTGGCAGTACGGTAAGGAAACATGTATTTTAGCTAATTAAACACGCTGTAAATGAGCTCAGTATGTCGCAAGAAAGTAATAGTGAAATATGGACAATTATAAAGCATCATACAGAACATCCCATCACACACTACGTTAGATTAAATCTTAATGTTTTATGGCATACATGTTATTTTGTGTTGCATCTATAAGCAGTGGTTAAATATTTGAATATAATTCACATAATGCATTAAATAGTTTAAACAGAATCTTTTTTAGATTGCTGTCATAGTGCTTTTTATGTAGATTTTTCTCATTGTGTTGGTGTTGTTTTCATGTACCACAGACACGCTGATGGATCAGTCAAATTTTGGGATGCTTCTGCATGTACGTATGAAATAATCAGTATTACTATATATTGGACTGTTGTTGTTTCTTCTGCCATGTTGTGTAATATGTAGAGAGGTTTCTGATATATGTTTCTAAATCTTCTGATAATAAAACTACATTTAAACTACTTTTATCATATAGTAATGCTGCAGGTGCTGTACAAGCTGAAAACAGCCAAGGTGTTTGAAAAAGCCCGTAACAAGGAAGAGAAGCCAAGCACTGACATCGTGGATGAAGATCCTTTTGCCATCCAGAGTCTGTGCTGGTGCCCGGAGAGCCGCATGCTGTGTGTGGCTGGGGTCTCTGCTCACGTCATTGTTTATAGGTTCAGCAAACAGGAAATCACCACAGAGGAAGTTCAGGTATGATGAATGTCCTGACCATCATACCACAGATTGGCCTGGGTTCAGTAAACATTTCATAAACCTTCCTCTGTGATTCATATTTTGAAAGTAATAGGAAATAAAAAATACAGTGTTTTTTCCTGCATTTGTAGCTGTTGGAGGTGCGGATGCAGTCCGAGCTGAATGACGTAGACTCTCCAGATGGTGGAGGAGACCACGCATCAGCTGTATCTACACCAGGAGCTTCATCCAGCCCTCAGTCCAGTGTACCACAAACACACCTATCCACCAGCAGCAACAACTCTGCCGACGGGCTACGTGACAACGTACCCTGCCTCAAGTACTGTAACTCTGAAAATGCATTCTGGTTTCAATACTTATTTTGATTGTAAATCATGTTCTGTACAAACACATCTTTTTTTCTTTTTTACTGAAGATGTTGAAAAATCTTAAAGTCTATTGAAACTATATCTTAAATCTTGTAATAATTAATTTTTTATAGCTATTTAAATGGAGAAAAGTAGTCACTCTGCTGTTTCTATTCATGTGCGCCTCACTGAACATGGGCGATAGAAAGCAAAGGAGAGACCTGTCTGAGAAGATGAGAGAGAAAATTACAGAAAAACTTTTAAAGACATAATTGACAAGTTAAGACGTCACCAAAACCTTGATGTTCCTATGACTACATTTCCAAATCCAAATGAAAAAGTTTAGCATCTATGGGACTAGACCAGTCACCTTGGAATTGGACGTAAAAAGGAAAGCGTCTCCGGATTGAACAAAAGGATAGTGGTAGACAAAGAGCCAAGTAAAATTTCCAAATAGATACAACCTAGACTTTAGGATGGAAAGAAATCTTGAAGGACTCCACGGTTAAAAGAAAAACATAAAAAAAGGCAGATTTTAATTTGCTAAAATGCATAATGACGAGGCACAATAGTTCTGGTAAAATGTTCTTTGGGCAGATGAGACAAAACTGGAACTTTTGTCAAGCAGCATAAGCTCTATGTTCAGAGGAAAGAATAGGAAGCTTTCATAAACCATGCCTACCGTGAAACATGAAGGAGCTCGGTTATGCTATGAAGCGTCTTTGCTGTGGATCTCTGCAGAGGACAGGGAAATCTCAAGACCGTCTAGGTATTCTGGGGTGAAATGTGCTACAAAGTCTCAGGAAACTAAATTCCCTGTTGCAGTTCATTGGTCTTGCTGTTAAATAAAGACCCAAACACATCTAAAGCATGCAAAAAGTGAACATCAGTGGAAAGATTTGAAACACAAACCTTTCAAATCTGAGAGTTTGAGCATTTTGCTCCAAACTCTACCTGTTGATTAGTGAATCATTGAGGGCTCCTGAAGTCACTTATACAGGGTTCCAACAAACGGGTTGTGCAACAAAATATTAAGAGTTCCATCATTTGTGTCCCTGCCGTGTTAATTTATTATATTATTTTATGTATAATGTTATTTAATTATTGTATATGACTGTTTCGTTGTCTCTTTACAGGGTGAGAAGCACTCCGCTCAAGCAGTCTCCAGGCTACCAGGTGGAACTGGTCATTCAGCTGGTGTGGGTCAGTGGGGAGCCACCACAGCAGATCACCAGCCTGGCTGTCAACTCTGCCTACGGCCTGTAAGCTGTTACGACCCAACTAAGATGTTTTGCATGTATTTGCAATAGGTCTGTGATTGTATACCAGTGTTGTGGGATAGTGCCATAAGTGAATCTGAAATGCCTAAATAGTAATCATGAACATAAAGCAACACATTATTGAATGCATTAGTTTTTATAGGGAGTGGGATTCATTTGATCTTTATTGGTGCTACTTTGTTCTAACCCAGAGGAAATTCCAACCTAAATTAGCAACATTTCAACGAATTTAGTCATCTTTAGATGTGTAATGCCGAGAATGGTTAAATACTTAAGAAGCCCTTAGAAGCTTCTCTAATAAATTCATAATGCTGCATGCTGTCCTGACTGAGACCCATTAGAAGAAGAAAGGAAGTCAATCATAAGAAAGTGCCTGATTCTACAAGCTGATTAAATAAGCCATAGCAATTATTGCTATAGCTATAATAAAACAGCAATAATATTTCAGTATTACATTATATGGAAATGCTATGAAGGGTTATTACACTATGGATTTTATTTAATACCATTATACATCATATATACAGAAGAGATCATTTGTTATTGCTAATGTGACCTTTCTATTTCTTCCTTTTTTTTCCCACACAGTGTGGGTTTCGGTAATGGTAACGGCCTGGTGGTGGTGGATTATCTTCAGAAAACCTTGCTGCTAAATGTGAGCACAGCCGAACTGTATGGCTCCTCCGATCCCCACCAGAGACAGCCGCGCTCACCCCGCAAAGCCAGACAGCCCTCTGCAGGTGAGCAGTGAGCTGGTTTGGTAGACTAATTACTAAGCTCACTTGGTGAATGAGCAGCCTCAGTTTGTCTGTCTTTATGGCTATTAGGAAGTGCAGTAGGCTGTAAAAGACAGCAGAAGCTCTATTGCATGACCCCAACACCAGAACAAACAGAACTAGTACAAATAATGAGGGCATGTTTTTGAAATCATCAGTCTCACACTTTTACTGTAGGTCTCTGTTCTCTATTTTGGTCTTTTACTGTTTCTGTTTTAAAAATTTTTTTCTTGTAAATTCTTGTCTAAGGATTTACACATTCTTGCTATTCTATGCATGTTCAATGCCCTGAGACACCACATTAGCCTAGGACTGTTACACAATACTTTACTCCACTAAGATTCGGTCCTATGGATTGGATTTTATTAAAAAAAAAAAACTTTTAATGTGTTTATTTTATTTCTTTTAATTTGGATTGGTTTAAGCGGGATTTTTCAAATTGTACATTCTTCTGCATCAAAGGATAACAACGTGATTAATATGTTTCAGCTGGCAACAATTCTTTTAAATCTAACTTGTGCAGAGCTTTTCATTTCTTTTTAACAACCATGTCAGGAGATGTAACCCATGGTTGTGAAAAAGATGTTACTGTGTTTCAGAAGGGTCAAATTATTGGCCTGCATTAAGCCATACCGGCTTTTATTACTGGAATTAAGAACCGTCAAAGGCAGGAAGGATAGTCAGCTTTGCAGTAGAAATGTGTTTGGAAAAGATTATGAACTTACATGAGTGGAGATCGCTTAAACGTTTAATGAAGTTGCACTGTAAAAAAAAATGCACAGTAGACATCACAGCTATGTTTAACAGTGAAAGTAAGAGCATTTCCACACACAATTCGACAAGAACTATTGAAGACTTTGGAGCAATGGAAAAAGGTCATGTGGTCTGATGGTTCCATCTACGTGCCGCCCGGCACATCGGGTAACAGATATGCATTCACCGTTTCTGTGGCAGTTATTTACAGGATCAGTTTGCCAGCTCGATGTCCGTTTGTATCTGAGCACTTGGGGTTGAAAGATCTTGCTCAAACAGTGAACTTAACAGTGGTGACCTAGCAGGGTCCTAACTTGACCAGGGGACCTCCTGGTCCACAGTCCAATACCTTAACCACGGAGTCTTGATGACCCCAGATTAGCTTTATTTGATTTAAATAAATGGGTGCAGAAGGAAAGCAAATGAAGAAATGCACCCAACATGCGTAGTTCCCATTTAACAGTAGGAGGCAGTGGTATAATCTGGGGTTTCTTCAGTTGGTCAGGTCTAGTCTCAGCGGCGTTATGTGGCCATAAAGCGAAGTCAGCCGACTACCTGCTACCATCAAAGCTCAGTTGTGGAAGAATGGTTCTGGGAGCAAGAGAATGGCCACAACAGACTCCTGACATTTACTGCACTGAAAGTCTTTGGGATGTGCTGGAGAAGACTTTACAGAGTGGTTTGTCTCTCTTGTCATTTTGTAGCTTTCATATGTTGGGGAAGACCTGACTGATGGGTGGTAATTGGCTGCGGCTAGAATTCTGAATCCATAGAATCCTATATCTGGTGACTAAAATGACATAAATACTAAAGCATGTTTTTACTCACACAACCCCTGGATTATGTTTTAGGCTGTGGGTGATTCAGGGCATTTTAACTGTTGTCCTTTAATTTCCTTTGGTTTCTTTGTCTCACCTTTTCACTTGTTCGTCTCTTTCTGGTTTTGCAAAGACAATCTACATAGGAAGTCTTGCATGTCTGGCCTCTCTAGCTTTTATTCAGAATCTGTGAAAAAACTGCGCTCTTCTTATCTCAGTAAGTCATCTGTCATCATTCACCTATCTTTCTGCTTTCTTCTCTCCATTTGCCATGTAGTGGCTGTCCCTGCTTTTGGGCTAATCCCTAATTCTAAGTTATTGTACTATTACATTACTAAGAGATTTACATTTCTAGCATTAGTTCTTTAATGCCTTTGTAATCAATAGGTCTCTGTGATGGCCACGATGGTTCTGCTTCCTTAGAAGACAGGTGCAAATCTCCAACGTCAGGTAGGTACCTTTTTCTTTTTGCCAAAGATGCTTATTAGATGTATTATAATTTTTTTTTTTTTTTTACTATTCCCCAATATTTTACAGACATAATGTGTTGTAGCTAATGTGCTGAAAGGAACAATATAGCAGCATCACTCATCAGTGTACAATGGCAAATATTTATATGAAATATGTTGTAGGCTGCGTAAGCTCTGACTCCCCCTGCCATTCTGATGATGACAACAAACCAAATTTCTTTGAAAGGGGTATGGTATTGTCATTTTCACTGTTATTACTCACATTGAGTACTGATCATAATGTGGATGCACCTTACTGACATGTTTCTAAACATTTTGCAGTGAAGTCGAAAAGCAGACAGTTATCAAAGAGTGTTGCCAATGACTTTGGTACTGTATGATGTTTTTTTCCCCCCCATTGTAACTTTCTTTCCACTAATTCACTGGTGCTTTAAGCTTGAACAGCTCATCAAAGTGACATTTGTGCCAAACAATTACTCTTTAATGCAATTAGCTGGTATGTCGAAAAGGAAAAACAAAAGAAAAGATTTCAGTGTAATCCCTGCAGAATGGAGAATATTAATATTCATTTGCATGATAGTTTGATGACACTCTTCTGGTTAAAAGTGTTAATTCACACTGAAATACCTAATCATTCCTTTGTTCTAGCTGATATCGTTGAATCACGGATAGCTGGGTTCAAAACACTGATGCATTTACTAACTGTTATGCTTCCAGTTTGTTTCTCTTGACTAACCTTGTTTAACATTACAGGCTGTGATGCACTGCAAGGGTAACACACGGGCATACACGATTCCTATAACGCTCAAACTTTCTCTGATGAATCTTACAAATCAATGACGCGTTGACTTTTTCTCAAAGTCTAATAAGGCGTCTGATGTTCTGCTTGGATGGTGCTGGTCCTCACTTTAACTAATCCCTTCGTGCATGGTCAGATTACAAAATGTGACTAAATCTATAATGAAGGAATGTTAATCTCTTCAGGGCTACAGTTGAGTTTGTGGCTGGCTCTAATGGTTTGACTCTGGTTTGAAGCATGATCTACTGTCATTTTAATCAGTTTTTGAGTTACTTATTTTTCTAAGGCTAAATGGAGGAAGACTTTTTCTTTTTTTTATTTTATTTATCAACCTAACGAGAAATTGCCATATTTCACAGACGTCTACTTTTGTTGAGAAATATTATGTGTTTTTTTTCCAGCTAAGATCTCATGGAAATTTAGCTTGGCTGGTGATCAGAAACAAGATGGTAAGCCTGAACTTTTGCTGTGTATGTGTGCGTCTTATAGAAATATATCATGTATTTAATGAAGCGATTTCTTTGGAAAAGTGCCTTGAAGAGTGATGAGTGTGGGCGATTGAGGCTTAGTGTTTTGCGTGCGAGTCTGTCTGTGAGATCATCAGTGTCGCTCTTTTGCTTCTTTGGTTCTTTACACTGTGTGTGAAAAGGGACTATACAGCGGCACTGCTCTCTCCCTAATAAGAAACGTGTGTATAATGAGAAGGTGGAAGTGTCCAGAAGAAGAGCAACATCTATTCACAGGACTCACTCTGTGCCTGATTCCAGTGAGTGGTCCTGATCTGGCAATGCAGTGACTGACCCGGGGTGACTGACTGTACTAACTCTTTTCCTTTCCTGGGATTTGCTGTGTTGGCTTAAAATATGCTCATTAACGTGGGTTTGTTGTGGCTGGAACTGATGTAATTTGGATTTTTTTTTCATCTACCTCCAGGGCAGTACTAGACAGGTTACAGATTAACACAGGAAACTGAGTATGCCCTCCATACATGTTTTAGTAAATATAATGATACTTTTTTTTAATAAGGCAGTTGTTATCAAAGGAAAAATCCACCAGCACACATTTGATCATGGTGATCAATGAGATTCTGATGTTATTTGACTGTAATTTCTTTATTCCTGTGAGAGGTTAGCAGTTGTTTGCTTTGCTTACATCACAGGAAACCATTAACACAGTTACAGTGTTAATAAAAGAAACAGTTCCACCAACTTCAACATAATTTATAACCTTCGTTTTTTGCAACAAAAGAGCGAAAGCGTCAAGCATTTAGTGTAGAAGTAGTGGAGACCGCACACATTGGACTCCAAGATCCAGAATGCAATGCAGTTAAATGGCCAAAAGTATCTGTACACCTGACTATCACACCCAAAGACATGGGCAGTAGCTCAGATGTTTTTTTTTTTATTCCTCTTTTCTGCTATAATAAGATCCACACATCTGGGAAGTCTTTCCAGTTTATGAAGACCCATGTATGGGTGTAACGTACAGATGTCCATTAGGGCTGGGCGATATGGCTGAAAACTGTATCACGATATCAGTGTTTCATATCGGTCGATATCGATAATTATTGA
>JAQQZT010000005.1:12797553-12822918 GCA_030068275.1 Clarias platycephalus | reverse complement strand
GACAGCAACCAAACTAGCTTCGCGACCTCTGTTTTCTTCCGACAAAGAATAAAAAATATCGAACACATTTTTTTTATTGATATCGATCACGTGTCTATCGCGAAACATATCGTCATCGTTTTATCGCCCAGGCCTAATGTCCATATATGTTTTAGTGTATATAATACAGTTACAGCAGTGACTTGGCTCAGCTAGTTAGTCATCTGCGAGATGACAACCATGAGGGCGTTAACAGCTGTGTTAGCATTATTGGAAGTTGAAGCTTCGAAACCTTATGTGTTTGGGCAGAGTTTACAGATGAGCAGGTGAGAGAGATGGACCGACTAAAGAATGAATGCACTGCTGATTCAGGCTTTTTACGTGAGAATGGAATCCCTCTGGAATCCCTACTATCAGCAGGAAGTCAGACAGCATTGCAGGAAACTGTTAGACAAAGTGAAAGTACAGTAGACTCCCTTGTCAAGAATGACAAGTCAATAAGAGTCAGAATAAAATCATGTAATAAGCATTGAAGATCGAAAATCAAGTATGCAAGAAATTTCAGGGTGGATTTTTCCTTCAAGTTTATTTATAGCACTATAATTAATGTATTAATAATCGGTTCGGTAAGACTAATCGTGGTCTGGTTTCTCAGAAGTGTCATCATATATCATTGTTAACAGAGCATTGGACCTTCTTAACGTCAAGCTCTAATTCTAGTCTACTTTATTTAAGTGCCCTTAAGTACGCAGTCTAACCTTTTGGTTTCCGTTAGCAATCTGGGTGGGAGAAAGCAAACAGGTCAGTGGGAATAAGTTTTTAAAAATTTGGTAAAAATACGACTTGAGACAATGGGACAGGGAATAAACAGCCTATTTGTTTTTCCCCCCTAGTCAGTGTAATGATTATAATTACAGAGGAAACACCTTACTCAGGAGGGAGGCACAGGTCACACTATCTATCAACACATTGTTGTAAATCACAAATATAATTAGAAGCCGGGAGAGTAATTTGTTGGGTTTGTTTCTTTCCTGTAAAGTTTGTACGTCCCCTTTTGTCCAGCTGTGTGGATGGAATACAGGCATGAAGTAGATTGAAACATTTTAAAAGCGTACCTGTTCACTGTGAGCTGTGTGACCTAAAAACACTTCAGAAACTGTTGGAATAAATTGCCTTTAAACACTGTTGGGAAACCAGGCCTCTGATCTCTGCAGGATCAAGTCGCATTTAATTAAGTGATTTAAATAAAGACTAGTTCAGAATCTAATCACCATTCTATTTTTAAAGTCTCTGTATGGTAATTTTCCGTGTTTGTTTGTACAGTATCAGACACACTGGCTTTATTGCAAGCATGTTACGCTAATCTTTGTCACGATTATGATTGGGGGGGTAATTTGTGTGGTGTGTGGTTTTTCCTTGTAATTACACTGAAGATATATTTAGCCGCCCCCTGTAGTTTTGAATGCTAACTAACTTACCAAGTGTCTCATGTGCAGTATAAAGAAATTCTGTGATTCACAGTAATTAATATTAATCCTCAAGGTTTCTCAGGCAATTGCTCACTTATAAATTTACTGCAGCTGCTGTTTTTAAATTTCTTTCAGCTTCAGAATTTCACAAAGTTTCCCAAATCATATATTTGTATTAAACATTGCTGTTCTCCTTCTGCCTTTCTCTCTCCCCCTTTATTTATTTATTTTTCACCTATTTGGTCGGCATGCTGACAGATGCCAAGGACAACTCCTTTACCCGCTCACGCAGCTCCAGCGTGACCAGTATTGACAAAGAGTCGCGCGAGGTCATCTCTTCTTTGCATTTTTGCGACTCCCTGTTGAGGAAGAGTGATGTGGCGGCGTCCCCCAGCCTTTGGGTAGGAACCTCAGTGGGCACTATGCTGGGTATCTCCTTTAATGTTCCCTCCACCCCTGAGCAGAGGCTGCAACAGTCAGTAGGCGTTTCTTTCTGTGGTAAGAGGACACAAAAACTACACATATAATTTAAAGGCTGTATAGCATGCCCGAGTCGTTATTTGTTTACAACTTGCAGATATCCTTTATAATAAAATGTTGCAGCATTAATTTGCAAGAAAGGCTAATTTTTATGTATGTGTGTCATGTCTGTGTTTTTTTTTTCTTTCCCAGGCTCAGTGATCCGGTTGAAAGGAGGCATTTTGCACATGGCATTGATGGACTCAAGTGGCTCTCTACAGCCTCCTGCCTCTGAGTGCTGGTATGACCTCAACGCCCCTGAGGAGGAGAGGGAAAAGACACGGCGGCGCCGGCCTGCCTCACCCCCTTCTTCTCAGGAGAACCAAGACACCCACTACGCTGTGGTCTGTTCTGAGAAACAGGCCAAAGTGGTGGCCCTGCCCTCACAGAACTGCATCTTTGAACACAACATCACAGAGACCTCGTACGTGCTGAGGGCTGACGTTGTGGTCATGTCAGCTGGAATCTGCATCACCTGCTTCTGTGCCAACGGGCATATCATGGCTCTGAGGTATGCATGTGACAGTTATGGTAAAACCTTCTGTAAATCTTGGAAATTTTGTAAATTCTGTGCCACACAGAATAATGGAGTCCTAACATTACTGAATACTCATTTCTCTTTGTCAGTTTGCCCAGTCTGCGGCCACTGCTAGACGTCAACTATCTGCCTTTGACGGACATGCGGATAGCCCGAACCTTCTGCTTCTCCAACCTGGGCCAGGCTCTGTACCTCACTTCACCTACAGAGATCCAGAGAATCACCTACAGTCAGGAGACCTGCGATAACTTACAGGTCAGACATCCCTACTTATTCATTGTGTGTCAGACTGTAAAGTCTCTGTAAAATCTTTTATCATGCATGTAGTTTGTAGATAGGATTAATTTACATAAATAATACTTGTTCTGATATTTGCAGGAAATGCTGGGAGAACTGTTCACTCCAGTAGAGACACCAGAGGCTCCTAACAAAGGCTTCTTTAAAGGTCTTTTTGGAGGTGGGGCCCAATCCCTGGATCGAGAGGATCTCTGTAAGTACAGTATAAGCAGCTAGAAATTATATATACATGTAAACCTTGGATTTACCTTGGATTTGTTCCGAAATTGAAAATAATTTGTTATCAAACCGAATTTCCCCATAAGAAATAATGGAAACTCTGAATAACAAAAAAAATTTATACAAAATATAAAGTAAAAAAAAAAAGAAAAATTACCTGCACTTTACTTTTGAAAGAAATGCATGTGTGTGTGTTTGTGTGAACCTAAACTAAGACGAGAGGAGGGATAGTAGCCCCCTCCCGCCTCTCAAATAAACTCCCTGCTTGATGTTGACTATACAGATGACGCACTCGCACTGTGACGGACCATCAGCTCAGTTGTAATCACGTGACATTCGGCAGACAAAGCGCATACGTACTATTTGTATATCAAGACCTCACTCGTTTATTAAGTTAAAATTTATTTAAAAATTTAGCTCGTCTTGCGAAACGCACGCAGACCAAGTTACTTACAATCCAAGGTTTCACTGTGTGTGTGTGTGTGTGTGTGTGTGTGTGTGTGTGTGTGTGTGTGTGTGTGTGTGTGTATATAAACTGACATCATATCACATATCATATATCATGTCACAAGTTTTCTAATAACCGGCATTGGTAACAGTAAGTCGCAAAATATATCCAGCGCACATTGTGTTGGAACCACCTGGTTAAAAATTATTTGCTGATATGTAAGCAACATTGGTTGTGTTTTGAAATATGAGCCGCTTCCGGAACAAATTATGTTCTTAATCCAAGGTTCCACTGTGTTATGTGTTATGTGTGTTTACGTCAAAAATATATGCCTTTCTTCTGTTGGTCAGATGATAGAATCAGCGATGGTCGATGTTGCAACTACTGACATCTTCAGAGGAAATATAATACTACACATTACTGCCATAATTCAATTTAAGTTTAAGAAAAGGGCATAGATAACTGTTAGAGCGTATACATTTTATTGGGCCCCTCAATTATTGGGCCTATATATGTAACATACAGTATATGAAAATATTTCTCTGATATATGGACACATACAGTATTACATTTCTATACGAGTCCCAATGGTGACTCTGTGGTC
Source organism: Clarias platycephalus (assembly GCA_030068275.1). NCBI lineage: Eukaryota > Metazoa > Chordata > Actinopteri > Siluriformes > Clariidae > Clarias > Clarias platycephalus. The sequence goes on along the minus strand of JAQQZT010000005.1, from coordinate 12,818,845 downwards.
TAAGGAGGAAACCACCATTTTAGCGTTAATACCATGCTACTAAAACTTCTGCTCAGAGCTACATACTTAAAATAAACATTTTGTGTTTAGAGATTTAGCAAACAGTCTTAACCCACAGAGACTGTGGAAACTGTTAGAGGTAGAGTTATACAAACTGCTTAGTGAAGCTGCAAGGCATCATAAACAATACAGAATACAGTAATGAGGAGGAAAATTTTAATCCTTAGTGCAAAATAATTCAATAAAAAAAAACCTGCACCCCATCTGAAGATGTATTTGTGCTATGAATAGATGTTGGTAGATTTGACTTGATATAAATAAAACATCATCTCAATCAGAAATAAAACTGTCCAAATCCTCCAGTTATTATTTTTATTCTGTGCATTAGGATACACCCACATGTGATTACATAATGTTTCCATTTTTACCCAAGAAATTGTTGTTAAAATTTAAACAGTCCCCAGCGCCTGCACTATGGCAGTATTATGGCAGATCATTAGGCACTAGTTTTAAATATTCATCCTTACCCTTGTTTTGTCCTTGGTGTTGTGTTCATTCACAGTTGGAGAATTGTCAGCGGGGAAGGCCTCACGCAGCCTCGCTCAGCACATTCCAGGGCCTGGTGGCATGGAGGGTATGAAGGGGGCGGCGTCAGGAGTGGTGGGTGAGCTGGCACGTGCCCGGATAGCTCTAGATGAGAGAGGACAGAAGCTTGGTGAACTGGAGGAGAGGACAGCAGCCATGATGGCCAGCGCAGACTCGTTTTCTAAGCATGCACATGATGTGAGTTCATTACTGAAATCAGCATGATATCAGAATGATGCAAAGAACATGTGACATTTGTGATTATGATGATGATGATTTAAAGACGAGTTTTTTTTGTTTCTCAGGTGATGTTAAAATACAAGGATAAGAAGTGGTATCAGCTCTGATGGCCATGCAGAGAGTCAGGGGGTCCTTTGTTTCAAGGCTGCACATCTATCCCACTCTGTCTCTTTCTCTTCTACCTCTTCCTTTCTCTCTCTCTCTCTCTCTCTCTCTCTGTCTCTCAAAAAAAAAAAAAAAGAGTTCAATACCACAGTATTTCCACAATCATTTCACACAGGTTGAGCTGAGGAGCTGAATAGAGAGTGAGAATGGAAGAAGCAGGGAAGAGGAAAGAAATGTCAGCATAAACCTTCCATTTCACAAGATGGAAATGTGAGGTTGAGCACTCTTTCCTGTCACAAAGAGGATCCTCAACATGTAACTTTCTCTCATCCTCATCTTCAGCATCTGTGCTGTCATTTTTGTCACTGCCATTCTAATCAGTAAAAACAAAATAAAACAAAAAAAACTATTATTTCTATAAATGAATGGGGCGAAAGTAGTTGAACGCTGAGCACAGTAACAGTTATGCCCATAGCATTGCCTGGTGTAATGCCTTCTGATTACATGGATCTAAATAAATAGCATGTCTAGTGACTTAGAAACCTAGCATTTTACTACTTTTAGTTGTTGTTTTTTTTTCACTTGGACCCGAAGGCTAGACGTGTGATGAAGTGTCATTAATTCCATCTCTAAAGGGCTGGTAATGTGCTGTAACAACCATATAGCATGTGATCATTTCTGCCAGATCACGGACTGACCAGTGCAAAGTAGAGTCATGTCAGTCTTTCGTTTCAGTCCTTTTTCATAAGGACATGTCGGTTTACACAGATCAGATGAGATGTTGTGGATTAGACTCACGACATGTGCATCCAAACAAATATTAGGGTAAATGAACTGAGCATGATCTACTCATCTGCTGAGTATATGTAATTTATGAGCAGTTGCATATCATACACTGGAGAACTATATCCTGGAGCATGTGTACTATTTTTGTCCCTGTGGCGAAACTTGTTTAAGACTTGACAAAAGTGTGAGGCATGTGCCTTGTGATGAGCGATGTAGAAGATTTCCTCACTAACTGGTGGAAACTCAAGTATGTTCTGTGGATCCTTTGTGGAGTTTTAATCCTCCTACCATTTTTCTCCCCCATGATGCTTCAGCTTCTCTGCCGGTCAAACCCCAAGGAGACCCCTTAGATCAGCTCTGGAGTGAAACTGCTATACAGGCCTGGTTCCATTCAGCAGTCCTCAGGTGGAGGAAAGATATATTTCTCTTCTATACATCTTCATCCTACCACCCCTCGAGAGTAACTTGATAAATGCATGAGTTTCAGTCAGCTGAGAGAACCGACTACAACCTTCTTTTTGCGTTTGCTGCAGATGAAGTGACCGAGCGCCACTAATCAACTCCATGCTGTTGGTCAGCATTTCCCCAGTCTTGTACCTGAGAGGGGTTTCTCTTTTGCCTTTGCTTATCATGCAAATATGCTAACCTCAACGTATGTGTATATCTGAGTCTTTGTGACCATACATATATGCAGGAATATATGTGTGCTCGCATATGGTTATAGAATTGCCATAGCACCTGATTATTTTTTATTCTAAGTTGAGACTTTTTTTGTTATGTATGTGCTGAGTCTTTTTTTTTTTTTTTTTTTTTTTTTGTATCTTTATTTTGGTTTGTGAGGTGCAAGAAATTGCTGCTACTTGTTTATTTAGGAGCATTTTTTGTTCTCTATTTACCAATGAAGGATGATGCTTTTCTGTTCTTTTTCAAAATTGCTGCCAAATGTTGTAAATAGTTGGACATTTGAAGACAAATTTGAGAGTGCTAGTACAAAACAACTTGAGATGGCTGCCATGTATTTGTCTGATACCAGAGTTGTTTAGCTAGCTGCGACCTGATTGTTCAAACTTAGAGGGTCTGACCTGCCGTCATACTTGTTATAGAGAATCTGAGAATGGTGTCATGACCTCCCTAGAAATACAGTAAGCCACTCCTTTGCTTGCCATTACATATGTGTAAATACCTACCAAAACGGAGAATTTTCAGCGTCAAGCGAACTGAAAACGAATTACGCTACTGTGCTTCATAATCTTTTTTTGTTTTGTTTTGTTTTTTTGTATAAGCAGTTGTGTGGTTTTGCACTATATGTTTTGTATTATAATGACATGAAAGTCATTTTATTGATATTTTTGTAGTTTGTATCGTAACTATTTTTTTGGCATTCGTTTCTTTTAGAAGGACCAAAACACGAGTAAGCAAGATGCTGAGATGTGTTAATGGCAAGCTACAAGGAGTGTCTTTTACTCTCAGATCTGTCTTCATTGTCAGTTTAATGATATAATATATTTATATATTTGGAAAATATATATATACTTTTCATTTCAAATATTTACAAATAAATACTTTTAGTATATTATTTAAAGAGAATGGTGCATTTTAAGATAATTGGTTGTATATATTCTCCCTGAACATCGAAAAATTTAAAATGAACACTTTCGACGGTGAGCCAACTGCTCGATGATCTGTAGATGGAGGAGCTGCTTCAGCCTCGAAGCTCCGTGTGTCTGAGAGAATGGACCATTTCTGTATACTGTGTGTCCTACAAGTTTTTTTGCACAAAAAAAAGGCAGCATGATACTTAGTGTTTACAAATTTGAAACATTCATAATGTATACCCTTTAGAGAAGATGTCTAATTTCTGAATCATGTTAGACAAAAACAGATCTCATGTATTTTTTGTTTCTCAGTCAGGCATGGAGGAACATATTTAACGTGTGTTGTTACATTTTGAATTGTTCAGCGTGAGCATACTCAGCCAATACAGTACTCCCTAAAGCCCATGCTCTTCTGTTTTCTGGGGAGAGGGTCTGTTTTCTTAATTGCCATGTTTGAAAGTTTCTGTGGGGTGCAGTTTTCCTCATTATAGCCAAGTTATTGTACAGTTTTATTAAGCAGAATTTCACATGGATGTTTGTCTTAATATGCTGCCACCTACAGTCTAGGAAATATGTTGATTATACATAACTGTGGATTGGAAAATAAATGTAAATCAAACGTTCTTTGCTGATTCTTTTATTTTGTGAAATAACCTTTTACAGGTGTTGGCCACAAGGTGCCATCATTTGACCACAAGTTCAGTTGAAGCAAATGATCCTTATTTTATATGGCACCATCATCTGGAATTTCATTCATTCATTTTGAATGGTGGCACAGTGGAATAGTTAGTACTGTGGCTTTGCACCAGGGTTGGGGTTTGATTGTCCCCTTAGGTCTGTGTGTTTGGAGATTGATGTTTTTTTTTTTACCCAGGGTTTCCTTCCACAGTCCAAAGGCATGTAGATTAGACTAATTGGCGCTTTAAAATTGCCCAGAGTGTGTGCTTGTGTGCCCTGCAATGGATTGGCACCCTGTCCAAAGCCAAGCTCCAGGCTTTCGCGATCCTGAACAGGATACCAGGCATATTCACACACCCAATCAAACACTATGGGCAATTTAGAAACACCAATCAGCCTACAGCACGTTTTTCTACAGTGGGGAAAAACCCAAGTCCCCAAAGAAAACCCATAAAGAACAGGTAGAACGTGAAATCAATACAAACTGTACATTCAAACCCCTCCCCTACAAGTGGGAGGCAACATTGCTTCCAGCTGTGCCACTCCCATAATCTGAATTTCACAGTTTAATGTAAAAGAATTCAAGTCTGATTCATGGTGTTCACCCAAAGGATCCACCACTATTGTCTTGGTGCCAGTCACCACAGCGACCCCAGATATCTTGTAGAAACCTCCCCTGAGCAAGTAGCACAAGCTGAACCTACACACTATTGGGAATAATGTTTTGTTTTTGTAATGTTAATACCATTTAAAGTATGCAGTGTTTTTTTTGTTTGTTTCATCTCAGGCTGTGGGAGGGACTTCTGTAAATTATCTCAGAAAAAACACATATAATTGCACTAAGTTTCTAAGAAAATGTACACTAGCACACTTCTTGTACCTAAGGTCTCAGAGACCCTGTAACTGTGAGATTGCATGGGGGGCTGGTTGTCCTGTTATCACAGTCTGGTATTCACTTCCATTCTGCATTACTGTATTTGTATGAGGTTAAGACAGTGCAGTGTTTCCCAAAAAGCTTCTCAGCCATTACAGTTAGTGTATTTTAAAACCCTAAGCTTGATCATCAAGACTTTTAAGACAGTGCCCACCAGGACCAGTGCCAGCCAGATGATTCTTTCGTTGCATGCTATGCAGAGGTGGCGTGTATACTGTATGTTATATCCATTAAACTAAATCCGTGCGCCAAAAAAAAAAAAAAGCTTGAGCCTATGTAACTGAATTGTTGTGTTAATTAGAATCAGCAGGTTTACTTAATGGATAGAACAAATGTGTGACGGCTTTTGCCTCCTGAAGATGCATTTGCCACCTCTGCTGGCGGGGATTCCAAAACCTGCTGACGAAAAATGGACATATATGGGGAGAAAAAAAAACTTTTAGGCTACAAAATATATCATATCTGTCCTTGCATATGACAAGTTCATGAATAATCCCTCAGGTTTGACCCACTTGACCTGTTGAACAGCCTCTCTTGCCTGAAGGTCAAATGCCCAATGGCATGGGGAAACAGGCAATGGCAGGCCCAAGTCCAAGCCTTGGCTAGTAGCCTGGCTCATTTCTCAGGCCTTGATGTGCTATGCCATGGCCAAGAAACCCCTCAACTCCACCCCCTCTAACCCCCCAAAAAATAGTAAAATAGTGTGGCCTGGTGGGTTTCCCAGTGGCCAGGCAAATTTCAGTTTTTCTCACTCCTGCCAAAAAGAGGAAAATCTCAGTCCGTACCAAGTGCACGGTTTCCCCCATGGTATTTGAAATGTGAAAAATCAGCTCCTGGAGCATCATGATATTTCACCACTGGCGTCACCACTAGATGGCTGTTACTCACCATCTATGAATGTGACTCCTTTGCCAGCAATCAGCAGCCTCCCTCAGCCTTTAGCTTTAGCTTGACTGCTTTTAGAGTACATAATACTGATTCCAAGTGGGTGGTCAAAACAATACCAAGGGGCTGCAAACATTTTTATGCCCTGAAACCTCTGTGTTTATAACAAATCTTGTTTTCTCATCACTTGTTTTGCTAAATGAGTAAATTTGCTTTCTTTCAGAAAAAGTTGCACTATTCGGTAGATTTCCCAGATCGAAAGATCAACATTCAATATAGATTTTTTTTTATTGTTACTAAAAAAGGTAATTTACTAAATCCCATCTTGGATCTTAAGAGTGTTGAACAGATACTATGTAAGGATATACAATTTTCAAAATAGCAACCTATCCATAATGGCTGATTAAACAGAAAGATTCATCTGGTTCATCTGTTCTGACTTTCCTTAACTCCACAGGTGAGTTGTGACTGTTTGTGAAGGCAGGATTAATGTTGTTAAGATTAGAGAGGCTCCAAATCATGACACCTGTAAATAGATGACTGCGTAGGTGTAGTTCATTCCAGGGTTCTGCCTCTCTCAGGGCGAATCAGATGAAAAGCAATTTCACTGCCACATTCATGGGACTGGAGACTGGAGTTGAACACATGCACACATTTAACAAAAGAACATTCTGTCTCTCATGAGCTGCTACTAAGAATGAGGCTTCTAATTAGAAACATGGTTCATTAAGTATTTATTTTCTGCATTAACAAAAACGCTTGCCTAATTAAACTAGCAACATATCAGTATAATTTATTTAGCCACACCAAATGCATACTTTCCAACCAACAGCAACCTTTGAATTACTAAAAAGTCCAATACAGCAGAAACTGAATTTCATGTAAAAATGAGGACATGGCAATCTGTCCATCATGTTAAGCTGAGTGGTTGTGTGCAAAGCTACCTGGACTATGGGGAAAAGTTGTCTTGCAACTTGCATAAAAAATGTATAAGCGTTGAAGCTATGCCTTTCTGAGATAAATAATTAAGCATTATTGGTGTTGATACTTTATTTTTTTTATTTTTTTTTATTGAGGGCTATACAGTATTAAATGGGGCAGTTTTTGCTAAACACCAGATGTGGGGGAAAAAAACACTTAAAGCAAGCTTCTATTGCAATGGTGCAAGGACAATGTGTAATGAACAACTGCTGTATACCAATCATATGAGAATAAGAGACTTCTGCATCATTCTGATGTCTCCAATATTATCTGATGATAAAGAGCCAGATGGCAGATACAATATACAATGTGTTATTAAGACAAGGCACTGCAGAGACCCTTGAAAAGCAGGTAAATCATTATTTACAGATATCAGCTACAGCATAACCTAATAGTCTAATGTAAAATATTGTAGACAATTATATTTAGGGAATTATAACATAAATATTGTATGTTTTAAATAAAGTAATGTAATTATTTTATTTTGCACATCATACTATGAGAGTATGATATGCAAAATAAAATAAGCTGAAAGGTGAACTAAAGAAATCCAGGTGTAATCTAAATTCTAGCTATAAAACCTATACTATGGAAAACATTTAATTTTAATTTTAAATACAGAAAACATACATTGTATAGATAGAAAATATTTTGCCACCGTCAGGAGCAGTGTGTAGAAATTGCGCAAATGTCCAAGTAAGCACTGTACAATACAAAACAATAGGTTGGGGCAGTGGGGCAATGAACAAACAGCATATGTGGCTAATCTATTAGATGTGTCTATTCAATTAATATCATTACCATGTAAACATTATGTTAGGCAAGAAATTGTATCAATATAATGAATTTATTGATTTAATTTTAAATAAAGCAATAAAGTTCACAGTTCACACTATAGATTGAGATGTATTTTCTAAATGGATTTTTCACTTCAAAAGGGTTTTTCATAAATTGGCCTTAGGCTACATCAAGTAAATCCATGTCAAGAAAAGATAATTAACATAGATAACTGCAATGTTACAACAACAGCAAAAAAATTGCTCACCATATCTACATCACCGTTCAAATGTGACCAAAACACAGTGACAAATAAACCTGTGTTAACCTGTGCTAATAAACTAACCCTGACAGGCCGATCCAGTAGTGATGAGATGGCGTGATGTGGCCTGAAACAAAATATTGATTATTTTCCAATAATAGCATCTCCTAATATGTTTTATTCCGCTTATACTTCAAGAATTTGCCAAAATAATGTGTAATGGCAATGATATGTCATTAAAGAATGGCATGTAAGTAAAGAACTGCACATCTTTCTTTGTTTAAAGTTGAATGTCTGCAAAACATACTGTATTAGGTTCTTCTATCTAAGGAATCTTTCAAGCAAATTTTGAGGTTTGGGTTTGTCACTTTAGTGACATCTATTTTGCATAAAAGTAAGACAATTTGTATTCAATTGTTCGCTGTTGATGCTGAAATGACAGCACTGTGTCATACATGCATATAAAAAAATGAAGGGTGGCTTTTTGTTTTCTTTTTTGCTTGCTAATGTGGAAGTAGGGTTACATTATAACAACTATTAAAAAGTCATCCATCTTTGATTGTTAGAAAAAAATAGATAATTTTTAAAGAGAAACATTTTAAGATATGCTTTTATAGGACAGTCCAAATTGAGGCAACTTAGTGGCTTAGTGGTTAGTAAAAGCTGTCACGTTGCATCTCCAGGTTCCGAGTTCGATTCCTACCTCAGGACTGTGTGCGCGCATGGAGTTTGCATGTTCACCCCATGTTTGGTGGGATTCCCCCGCTGCTCCGGTTTCCTCCACAGTCCAAACACATGCAGATTAAGCTGATTGGTGTTCTCAAATTGCCCGTAGTGTGTGAATGAATGTGTGTGTGTGCCCTGCAATGGATTGGCACCCTGTCCAAGGTGTACCCCGCCTTGTGCCCTAAGTCTCCTGGGATAGGCTGCAGGCCTCATGTGAATCTGTATGCAGTATAAAGCGGTATAGACAATGAGTGAGTGAGTTAGTGAGTATTACAAATTATTAGGATGGTAATAATTGGATGCCAACAGATCACACAATTATTGATTATTTTCCTAGTACAACTCATTTTTTATGCTTTATTTATCAAACATGTTGGCCTTTAAACCAACTAGATAAAGGTAAACACCTTAAACACCTACAAAACATTCATGTGTAGCTAAAAATTATACAAAACGTATACATTTCCATTCATCTTCTATACCACTTATCCTGTGTGCAGGGTTATGGGGGATTGGAGCCTATCCCATACCTGAGGCGAGAATCGAACCCTCGACCCTGTAGGTGCGAGGCTACAGTGCTAACTTTATATATAAACTAAGGACTAGAGCAGATATTCAATGCAAGTTCACAATGTGTGTAGTTAGTATTCCCAAGTCTGAGGTTAATCAGTTTGTGGGTCTGCATGTGGCCTTACTTAAATGTGTTTAATCCATTTATCCAAATACAATGTCTGGACACAAAAGTGTCCCAGGTTGTAGTATTTCAGCAGCACTTTTAAAGAAACTGAACTTTATGTTCTATTTCATTTCAGATATTTTTTTCATTATTATTTCAATATTTTCATTTCACCTGTCACTCATCTTTTCATCGAATAAACATTGGATGGTTGTCCAACATAAACCTGTCCTCGATGTCTCTGACAGTTATTTAAAGATTTATTCAGCTTATCTTGTCGTCTTGGGTTTTTATGTATACATGAAATAAGACACTTGAAAGCTTTATGGGACTTGCGGCATTTGCATGGAAGTGCGGATTCGCAAATACCTGCAAATTTCTGCGAAGGAGGTAAAAAATAAACAAATCACGTGATCGCTATCCTCCTGTGCAGTGCTGAGCCACATTAAGTCTCTTCCTTGCAGAATCTTTTCCCTTTTTTTCTGTCTCTTTTTATTCAACTCACTGCCATATTTCTTCATAAACTATTATAATGTTCATACAAGTAAAAATGTAATAAAATATTAATAAATAAATGAGGAATGTAAATGGTGCTTGTTTGAGGTAAAATACAGTACCGTATGAGCGTCTCCAACACGACAAAAGACTGAGAGCCTTGGACTGTTGCATTTTCTCGGGTGGTCTCTAGGAGGCGCTGGAGTTTAAAAAAAAACAAAAAACAAAAAAACCCAGATGCAGCCTGGCTTCAGTTGAGTCAGACTGATAATCAGACAAACGGACAGCTCAGTTGAGGCGACGAGGCAGGTAGAGCTACTTTCCGTGTGTTTGTGGAGACCAAACAAGGGAGCCGTTGTTTTTTTTTTTTTGTTCTGTTATAACCATAGAACTATCTGAAGTGATTGAATACTTGCAGCGAAAACAATTCAAATAGTTATTAGTGGCTAATTAAGTGTCAAGCTGATTGACACTTTGGAGACGCCAGCGCTGAAGTCTGTTTTTGTTTACACCGGAATATTGTTGGATACGGGAGATTTGTTTGCAAGCGACACTTTTTGAAAAGGTAAATCCCCTTCAGTAATGGAGAATGTTTCGAGGTTGTGTTTAGTGTAAAATGCCGACAGCGGCAGTTTTCGCTACAGTACCAGCGCAGTTTTATATTTAAGTTTGTCGATAAACTTTCCTTTTGCAGCCGTTCTCGGTTTAAAATGTAGCCCTGTTGTGCAAACGTGATCCACTTGGCATGACTGAGAGACGCAACAACCTGGCGTTCCCAGTGCTTCTGTTTTGGAAACACACACTTTCCTTCCAGAGACGCACTCTCACAGCTTCACGCGTCGCCAAACTCCGCTTCCCACAAAGAGCGACGAGGAGGATAATGCACACACAGCGGCTCCGTTAAACTGTCTAATTCGTTTTAATTTATTATTTTTTGTGTGTGGATAAAGTATTAGTAAGAACGATGAGCAGCGGTCCGTCTATCGTCTACGAGTGGCTGAGAACCCTGCAGCTGACCCAGTATGTCGAGTCGTTCGTGGATAACGGCTACGACGACCTGGAGGTGTGTAAGCAGATTGGAGAGCCCGACCTGGACGCGATCGGTGTGTTTCCTCCACATCACAGACTCAAAGTTCTCCGAGCAGTGCAGAGACTTCGCGAGGAGGACAAGAAGCTGGCTCCGGGGCTTTACTTCACATTAGAGCCACTTCCAGATGTCTCCAGTGTTTACTGTAAAGCCACGGGGTCTCACTGGGACAGAGAAGGACTTGAGCTGTCCAATAACAATAATCCCCTTCTCGGAGGCCCTCCAGATCCAGTGACTTACCCGAAACTTAAGATGAAGATCCTGATCCGAGATAAACTGATCAAGGATGGGATAGACCTGAGTAAGCCCCCTTACTCATTTAAGGTGTGTACAAGCTTTACACAATTTTTTTTAATAGCATGCACATAATTATTTTACCCAAGTGATAAAACCTATGGTGGCATAGTGGTTAGCACTGTCGCCTCACACCACCAGGGTCCTGGTTTGATTCCTGCCTTAGGTCTGTGTATATGGAACTTGCATGTTCTCTCTGTCCTTGGTGGGTTTCTTCCAGGTACTCTGCGTTTCTCCCACAGTCCAAAAACATGCAAGTTAGACTAATTGATGTTCTCTAATTGCACATAAAGTGTGTGTATGCCCTGCAATGGATTGGCACCACACCCAAGGTGTACCCTAGCTTGTGCCATAAGTCTCCTAGGACAGGCTCCAGGCACCCCCGTGACTCTGTACACAGGATAAAGCGGTATAGACAATGAGTGAGTGAGTGAGTGATGAAACCTATGTGAGAGTGCTTGTTTTATTGTTAATAACTTCTTTTAGTATATAAATTCTCATGGCTTTGTACATCAGCTTTAATTCAAGAGCATGCTAAAAATCTGCAGCTCTGGGTGGGGTTCTGAATTATTTATATTAAAAAAAACCCTATAATGTGACTAGTTCACCAGAGGCCAGATTTTAGCTGTACCTGTATAGACGGCTTCACATACTACAATCACAATTATCCAGGCTGGAATTTTTCGTGCCTGGCGGTGTTTACCAATCCAATCCTCCAAGCTCCTGAGATGACCCACATTTTTCTGTTTATTATTTCCAAACATTTTTATACGTACCAGTGTTCCTGATGGCCTGGTTTAGGTGTGATTGGAGAGGCAAGGAGGAAGAAATGTGGTCTCTGCAGACTGGTTTGCAAAGCACTGTTGTACAGTAATTATTCATCACTACACAGACCTGAGACACAAATTCAAATAATCTAGTGATACTCCTCAGATGTCAGACTGTCTAAATTTAACCCATCATTCATTGGCAGACACTAGGGATTTTGGAGTTAACACTGTTTTGATGTTAATCAATATCCCAGCGGACACATGCAATCTATTATGCTCATTTAATGCTGACATTAGAGAGATTTACAACACAGAAATCACAATGAAATGTGTGTATTTAATAGAGGAGTTGAATCACCAGGATATGGACATATGATATTATCATGATACCTGGATGCCGACTCAATTTATATAGTCATTCTGTTAGTATCACAATTTTATAAATATCACGATTTAATATTAAGATTTTGTTAGAATAGACTTTAAAAATTTGCTTCTACAACACAATATGCTGTAATCTTTGACAACATGTGAATAGTTTAGAGTGTATCACCTGTAGGATTAGAGCAATGCAACATTTTACAATCTAAAATGTAAATGTTTTAATAATAAAAAAAATATTGTTTAATAGAAGATAACTGAGTTATAATATTTTGCTTATATACAAAAATTTGTTTAGTTGATTTAGCTAAATTGATTTAGTCTTAAATATTGAATATCGCAGCAATGTTGGCTGCATATTGGGTAATTCTGTACATCTTGTGCAAATGAATCACAGCTTTTTTTGAACTGTGTTTATTCTGTACTTTGTATACTATGTTATGCTGCCTGAATGAGTTAGTTCAAATCTGTTACATGGCTCTCATTAGTATTAACTCAAGGTCAGTCAGTTGCAGAGAGATATCACACTTTTGCTCTATTTAACATACAGAGTAAGGACTATTAACTCAAGGTCAGTCAGTTGCAGACAGATATCACACTTTTGCCCTATTTAACATACAGAGTAAGGACTCCAAAGCAATTTGCTTTCAGATTCACTGTGAGTAAACCGTAACCCATTGCCAGTGAAATTCAGAATATCAACTTGTGGCAGTGTGGGACCTCCGAGAGCTTGTCATGCTACACAACAGAGCTTTCAATGGCCATGTCCCATGCTTTTGTTCCCAGGTTGGGCTGAGCTTCTGCTTCGCGTCTTATCAGCACATTTATCAGAGTGTCTGGTCTCCGGTGACAGATGGCTGTAAATGGCTTTATTGGGGTTTGAGTATTACCTCAGAGAGCCATTTAAACTTTAGATTGAATGCCAGAGACATCCAGATCTCAGTCCTTATTATTTGTAACATTTGGCTTGACCAGTGCGCTTTCATATCTGACATTTTTTTGTCGATATTACAAATATGTCTTATCTAATGTTATTTTTTATTTTTTTTTTTACTTTGCTGTGACTTGTTGACAGATAAGTGTGTTTAGTAAGTTGAAATAGTAGAATTAAGCGATCCAGCTGTTTTTAACCCTGGCAGTGTGATTGAAACAAAATGCTTTTCTGCCAATGCTTTATATTTGAATTTCGGTCCTTGTTGGAGACAGTAGGAAATGGGTTGAACCTAAATCAATCATAAGCAGATGGAAGTTCTTACTTGTTTGTTTAACTACAGATCTACGCAGCTGTGTGTCCTCCTGTCACAAAAAATGGTGTGTCAACGTTCAGTAAACATTTGTCATGCACCTAATGACTCAGCATGTAACTTAATTGAATTAAAAACATGTTTTCCTGATTGAGTAGAAGAAATGTAAATAGTACCCTTCACACCCTTCATTGTTGTATATATTTTGGCAAATATTCTGTCATGCATTTGATTGAAGCTATGTTTGGACATTATTGTAAGTTTATGTTTGGGCTTTCTTTGCTTTCACTGTATACTTTGTATAAATCTAGCTCTGAGTCATTTAAAACCTTCTCAGGATCAGTTAAAAGACGAGGTTGTGAGACAGAGAAACACATAATGTTCATTAATCATCTATTTTTTTTGTTATTGTTTGCAGTTTTTAGAAAGGATTGTGAACATTTAAATATGTGGGCTGTATTATACTGTATATATTAATAATAGTTATTGTATTATATTGCAATTTCATTTTTATGCATTTAAAGCAATATATTAATCAATATCTTTGTTGTTGTTGTTTTTTGTAGTTATGCATCTAACACTGAGTGAATTTGACTTTTTAGAGTTTTTAAATTAAATTAATCCAACTATAATGTAAAAGTCCAAAAAAAAAAAAAAAAAAAAAATTCAGTAGCTTCCTTCCTGCTAGGGGTATTTCCATTAAAGATCTTTGGAACAAAGAGGACTAGACTTGGCAGTGCGTGAATCCCAACCACACCATTGCCATTAAGCTCTACTTGTTATTTATATCTGGGGAAGAAAACTACATTTTACTTAGGCATATCTAGGTCATGCATAAAGTTAATATACAGGAATTGTATTTATATGGAATTGAGTGATGGAGTTCTCTAACTATTAGGGTAGAGAGGTTAAATTCTGTCAGTAATGGTAGTAACACAGCTTTTATGTTGAGTGAGGTACTAAATTGCCTTTGTCTGTTCTCACTAGGCCTAATAATTATGTGTTTGTTTTATTTGTAAACTGCGGATTTCTGTTGGCATGCCCAGTAAACAGTGATTTTGGTGCCATCTGCAACAAATCAACAGATAAACTGCACCAAATCATAGCGTGTACTATAGTGATGCTGGGATTTCATTTCTTCTTTTGCAAGATAATTGTTTCTTTAGTATCAAAAAGGGAGCACTCCTTCTGTTTTTGTTGCATAGTTGTTGAACCATTGCTGTTCTAAACAATACCTTCAAGGTTTGTCTGTTGTGATGTGATATGGGACTGTAACTGGAGTATCCTGTAAAGTTCCACACTCTTACTGCTGAGAGAGTACAGGCTCACGGCTATGTAATCTTTAGGCAAGTTTCAGACTTAACTGTTAAGTGCTGGAAAAACTGCACTATGTGACCCACATCTGACCTTTTATTTCATTTGAACTGAGGGAGTTGATTTGTATTAGTCTGGAACATTTCATAATTTGACATACAGCTGCTTTTTGCACAGTAATGGGAGCAGAGTAATTTTAGAAAAAAGGCTTACATGGATTATTAAGAGGACAAACCACTAACATTTTCATCTAGCATGGTGCCTTGTTTGTCATTACATCTGAATGAATTTGTTCACCTGCCAGCTTGGGCCAACTGCTCAGTGATTAACCTATTTTCCATCTTTATAATTTCTCTAAGGTACTCATTCATGCACTCAATCTAGTTAGCCAGATCATGTGGCAGCAATGCAGTGTGTAAGTCTTGAAAATGCAGGTGCTCAGTATAGTGTCCGTGTCCTGTTCTGGTCTTCTGCTACTCCAGC
Organism: Clarias platycephalus; assembly: GCA_030068275.1. Lineage (NCBI taxonomy): Eukaryota > Metazoa > Chordata > Actinopteri > Siluriformes > Clariidae > Clarias > Clarias platycephalus. The sequence continues at coordinate 12,803,547 of JAQQZT010000005.1, read as the reverse complement.
CCCTCAGACTTAATATTCTATGTTTTTTTTTTCTCTTTGTGAGATGGTTTTCTATCCGCCGATGTTTTGGTGCGAAACTGTGACAATTCTCATTCTCATTAATAAGGATTTTCACCTGCACAACTGTTAAACACAGGCTATTTTTATGCCACTAATGGTGGAGGCTTTATATTTTATGTTGTTCATCAGTCCAGATTTGTTTTAGCAAGAATGAGTGGTTGAATGTTTTTGTAGGAGTTACTAAAGTCAAAAGTATCTTTAAAACCATCTGCCTAATATTATGTAGGTTCCCATTGTGACACCAAAACAGCTCTGATGCATCAAGGCCACTCCACAAGAGCCCTGAAGATCTGCCTGTGATGTCTGGCATTAAATCTATAGCAGCAGATTATTTTATGTCCTGTAAGGTGGGCTTTTATGGATTGACTTATTTGTCCAGCACATCCCGCAGATCCACTTTGTCAGGTCTTAAACCATTCTTACATATTATAATAGAGGAAACTATTATAAAGGAATACCGTTTCCATGAACGGGTGTTCTTGGTTTTACAGCAGTGTTTAGGTAGGTGGTATTCTTTGACTATTATTTAACTGTACTAACCACTGCATACCAAGAACACCTTTCAAGACCCGCTGTTTTGGACTTGGCTCTGACCAAGGCCTCTATCCATTAGTATTTGACCCTTGTCAAAGTGTCTCATCTGTACACTTACCCTTTTTTTCCTACATCATCACATCAACATTGCAACTTTACTGTTCACTTGCTGCCTAATACTGTATATATACATGAGGCATTATAACAAGATCATCAATTCCCTTTACTTGTCAGTAGTTTTACTGTTGGGCCCTACTGGCATAAATGGGATTATTATTATTATTATTATTATTATATTCCATACAAATCCCACAAACAAAAATTGATTCAAGCAGAGTCAGGGACCCCCAAGGTTATCGCGAGTAGTTTTCCTTTCCGTTCATTATACAGAAACACCATCATGTTCAGGAACTCAAGGCCCATGTTAGTGGTTGAATGTTTTAAGGATTTAGATGGAACTATCTTTGTAACCAGTACATGAACTGATTAGAAAGGAGAGACTTGCTTCATCAAGGGAATAAAACCGGTTCCAAGTTGTGTGTGGATCACATGGTCTGCTATGGCAACCCCTTGATGAGAACAGCTGAAAGACAAACAACCACAACACCTTACATTTGATGTGAGTAATAACCAAGGCCAGAACTTGCCTGTATGATTGTATGCAGTGTGCTCGTGCCATATGATTGGCTGATTGTATAATTGTAAAACTGGGTTAAATACCCCTGGGATAATCTAGTAAGAATTTGAACTGTAAGTCAGTACAGATATGTCCATGGTAATGCTGAAATAAGCCCAATGCCTTTGCTGCAACACCAGATGTTACATGCCATTCACTATTGTTAGTTTTTATTAAAATTTATAATTTAAATAAAGTTCTCAGTATTATTTCTCTAAAATAACTTTGCTATAATTTCCTGCATCAAAAATAGCTAACGACACTTATACTCCTGTATGTGCTAAGTAAAGTAAGTGATAAATTAGCTGTCTTATGGTTTATCTTGAAAACTCTCAAATCTGATATCGCATCAGTGTTATCGTGCTCCTTTAAGGTTTCATACCATCATATAGACTGCTTCATCTTTGTATTTCCTGTTAGAGGAAATAACAAATATTTCCTATTTTGAAAGAACAATATATTTTATTTTAAATACATCACTATGTGTCTGGTGTTTTTCCCTGAATGTGCTGTAAGGGTTTGCTGAAAAAATGTCTTAGAATTTGTCCACTTATTACACCAAAACTGTGACCATGCGCAACACTAAGACATCTCTATTTTAAGCTTTGTAGTTACGTCTGTTGTACAGCTTTAAACTGGTTAGAAGTCACATACTTCATATGTAGTTCATTTGACTTTTCAGTTAAACAGTCATGCAAATTGTGCCCATATTCTACTTGTTTTTGCATAATTGCCAGAAAAGGGTTTTTGGCCATCACTACTCGAGGTAGCCTGTAAGAACACACTATTTAAAGTAACATGAAATTATATATATATTGTATATCATTGAAATTGAATATCTGAAAATGTTTTTGTATTTGGACTGTAGTCGGTTTGATCTATGAAATGTGAAATCTGTAGGAATTTAATGTGCTTTCATATCGTAGGCAGTGTGACCACTTTGCAGTAACTGAAACCTCAAATCGGTAGATTATTCTTTGTATCCACCATTCTGTGGGTGGATACAATTAGTACCATGTACCTCTGTTTGTTCGTTGATTTTAGTTTGTGGTGTATATGCTGCTATGTTTGTAGTCATCTGTGAATACTTACTTACAAACGTTTCCCAATTGTACTTTGAGTGGTTAATTGTTATAGGGAAATGAAAGCTTTAGCTGGATGCATTTCTACAAAGAATATAAAGTTTTCTTTAGAGAGACAGCCCAGAGAGCACCTTTAGGAGTCTATGTTTTACCTATATATCCTGAGTGTGCCCGGCCACTTCTGTGTAATTGCAAAAATTAATCAGTTCAGTTAATTAAAAAAGCATTACATACTGAAATTAAGATAATGATATATAGTTTGATGTTTAAATATTTTGGCCAGGGTCTTTTTTGTGTTTGTGAGTGAGTGCATGTAGAGAGGATTTAAATCACATTAATGCAAATGCTTAGAACACGCAAACACAGCTGTCGATGCTACTGCTTATGTCCTTGTTGAGTTAAACTCAACTAAACTTGGAGGGACACAAGTCTGTGTGATCAACTTTAGAACTTAAATACACTGCCCGGCCAAAAAAAAGTCACCACTTCATTAGGGCTAAATTATTGGCCTGCATCAAGTAGCGAGAACAATTAAGGAGATTTGAAATTACTGGAATTGTGTTAAGACCTGTCCAACACATTTTTAAAACCTCTATGGACTGTACGGAACAGTCCACTTCCTGACAGAAACGAGGTCAGAATAAATCATGAATGGAGATCACTTTATACGCTTAGTAAAGCTGTATGGTAAAAACACTGTCAGTAGATACCACAGCTATGTTTAATAGACAAATTATTGTTTTCACATGCACATTGTGACAAGAAATCACAGAATTGAGACTAAACATCTGTGTCGCCATAAGAAAACTTGTTAGTGAGATTAATCAGCAAACATTTAAATTTGCAAGGAAGTATAAAGATTGGACTTTGAAAGCAATTGAAAAAGGTCATGTGGTCTCATGAGTTCAGGTTCACCTTATTCCAGAGCGATGCGCATGGCCTAGTAAGAAGGACAGCATATGAAGCGATGCACACATCATGCCCAATGGGGTGCTTCAGTTCAGCAGGTCTAGGCTCAGTAACGTTATGTGGAAATAAAATGAAGACAGCTGATGCCCCAAATGTACTTATTGACCAGGTTATCTATGGACTTTTCTTTTTCTTCTGGTGGAGCAGGCATATTCTAGGATTCAAGTTGTGAAAATGTGCTTCTGGGAGCGTGAGGAATTATTTTGATACATGAATTCCCCACTGTGCACTGTAATCAAAACTCGGCAGCAAAATCTTGCAGTGTTCAACTTTATTCAATTCAATTCAATTTTATTTGTATAGTGCTTTTAACAATTGACGTTGTCGCAAATCAGCTTTACACAATCTTTATCTTTATGCCAATAAAGTAACTTCAAACTTTATGGCAATGTCGTGTAATTCCAACATTTACAGACAAGGGTGGAGGTGTTTTAATCCAGTAATTGTAGGCTGTGTTGCTAAAACAAGTGAGATCAGGTGAATGTACAGTATAGGGAAATGGTGTCTCGTTCATTGTGCTATTCAGCAACCATTTTGTTTTGACCTTTTGAAAAATGATTTGTTGTACACTGTTATTTGTGGGATAACACACACACACACCAAAGCCCTATAAGAGAAGAGTGCGAAGACTAGTAATTATCTCCTTAGTACTGACAGGTCTCTCCATCATGAAGTAAACACTGAGTCCAGGTTGGCCGACTGCCACGAAGGCCAGCATAAGGACGTGGCCCAGATCAGCCAGCACAGACTCATCTCTGGAGGAATGCACTGTACAGCTCAGCTGCCGGATGCCAAATCCGGTCATAATGCTGAGGATTGCTGTTCACTGCAGTTATTTACACTAACACCACTTGGGCTCTACAACTACGATTCTAACAAGCAATCTATTAATGCTGAAACATGTGCAATAACTTGATTATTTGACATTTGGTTGCTATAACGGGTAGTCAGTCCAGCGAAGATTTGGTGTGTATTTTGTTTAGTTTTTTCTATTCCCCATGGCAGCACTAATGAACTGTTAATTATGATCTATAGTTGAGGTAGAATTTCCAAAATTGAACAACAGGAATGACAACTTGATAATTAACATTTGCAGGCTTGGCTGAAACTCTGTATTCTATTTCATTTTGCATCTGTCCCTAATAAATAACTAAATCCCTGGTTCCTTTTCTCCTTTTTTAATAATATATATATTTTTGGAAATGACTAGAGCCTCTGTTTTTCATTAGTCTATTTGTGGGAATCTGTAATCTTGGCCCAGATTTGAAACACAGATTGCACAGCTTTATTTAGAACCGACAAATTTTCCAAAGTAACATGATCTGATGGTACTTGATGGATGCTCACTTTTCTCTAGCCAGTGTGATTTTTTTTTTTTTTTTTTCCCCCCACTTTGACATTAGACACATGAGACATTGTGCACTTTCAGTGGAGATGACAAGCCAGCCCAATGCCTGAAATGTGCTTTTCGACCGAATTCACATGTAAATATTTGCCTTTGTCACATTGAAGCAAGGCTCTCTGGGGAAGTGTCTTGTCATACAAAACCCCTGATGTGACAAATTCCTGCTGTTGTTCCCGCCAAAACAATAGGCCACACTGTCATCTGCACAGTACCGGGCGCCTTTCTGGATATTCCCAGCCTGCGCCTCTCCTCTTCTGCCGTCAGGACGAGCTGTGGCAGCAGGCGACATCGGGCAATGGGGGCACAGAAAAAAGCTCTAAAGGCTTTGCACAGACTCAGCACCTCAAAGCCGACAGCTGCCTCAGTGTGGTGAGATCGAAAGCTCTTTTCAAGCAGTTTCTTTAGCGTCAGGATCAGCTTTCAGCATGCAACACTAAAGTGAAACTTTTGCTTAGATTGCTGTGTCAAATCACTTTATGAAGCAGTCACCTTTAATAAACACAAAGTCAATGGCGCCGCTGTTTTATGATTCTTTCATTCATTTGTTCCAGAGGAGTATAATTGTAAAGCCAGAGGGATTGGGAATTCTCTTTAATGGATTAACCTTGCACTTGTGTGAAGGACATGGCTGGAGACAGTTCCCTGTTCCCTGAACATGCAGACCCATTTGGAACCAGTTCCTTACTCGTTGGCATGGAGGATCAGTTCTCGGACACCCCTCTCATTTATGGTTCCACCAAGTGTGTGTGTGTGTGTGTCTTTCGTCTTAGTAGGGGGCGGGTGGTGTTCTCTCACTCATCTTACCCACCCCGCCAGCTTTAATTCTGCTGGTTCTACTGTGTAACCATGACAACAGAAATGCCTGGATTTGTGTGTATTATTGAGCCTGGGGGCTGGCAGAATGGACTGCTGTTGTGCTGCACTCACGTTCGCTGTTGATGCTGGGATTGTGCTTGGAGCTATGGAATTAGGAGGGGTCCGCACTCCAGGGACAATTTTTATTTGGTTGTTTCTCCCACCATTTTCCTCAGCGCATTATAACTAGTTTTGGCAGGGTAGGATTTGAACCTTTTAGATATTGCAAGCTCACAGTAAGCACCTTAGTACATAAACCTCCTCTAATCAGTTTCCCCCTCAAAAGCTCAGGCTGGGTAAATCAAGTCTGTCTGGCAGGCAGACAGTCCCGTCTCACACCTCCACGGCATCGTAGCCCTTAAATCAGCCACCTGGCCTGTTTCGTGTTGCACGGGGGGGGGGGGGCTGTTTTA
>JAQQZT010000005.1:12787329-12797543 GCA_030068275.1 Clarias platycephalus | reverse complement strand
AAACCCCCCCCCGGGCCGGTTTTGTGGTGAACCCCCCCCCCCCCCCCCGGCACGCCATAACGTCCACACCTCTCTAGTCCATCCCATTAAAAGAGAGACCTCATTCTCACATACTGATGTGATTTTTTTTTTTTTTGCTGGCTTTTGTCCAATTGTGATGCTGGTGTCTCTCTTGGAAGTTGTGTATGCTTCAGGACTATTCCAGTAAATATTTAGTAGTAGCGTCAGTACCAGTTGTTGGCGGGTACAGAGCTTTTAGAAATAGCCAAAATGGAAATACCAATTTTGGAATAAACAACGATGAGGTGCGCCGTTATGGCTGTGTATCGAGGAGGCTTTGTGCCTCTTCTTTGTATGTATGCACTTTGTATGCATAAACTACTGCGTTGATGTACTCTGTTGAGTGACGCGTATAGCCACGCCCACCTCAGTGAATGAGTAAAGAAAACCCGCTAGATATTGTGACCTTATGTGGCACATAGCTGCTTATAACATCCTTTCTACTCAACATTTTGATTTCATTTATGGCGCAAGGTTCAGTTTTCATAATGTACGCACCATTTTCAGAGTATGCTTTGGCGTAAGCTATGATCGTGTGTGTGTGTGCGTGTGTTGAGGAGTGTGTCGGATTTGTAGGTGCATTACGGTCATTCTGTGTCTTCTTGTATTGCACTGTATAACCACGGCCACCTGTAGGGAAAAAGCGATGAATAGGTAAAATAAATACTGAAGGACTGGCAAAGTGTCATTAAATTATGTTCAGGCAGTTTTGCATGATGCGGTCACAAAATCAGCTGGACGGACATACAGACATACCGCATACCGGCACACATACAGACAGACTTTTTTTTAGACTGGTCCATCCGCTGAGGCAAATTTCTTGCAAACTTTTAATCCTTAAAGCTAAAATTTGTAAGGGAGGGCATATATATAAAAAAATTTACAAAACTACATGTCTGATTGTTTTTGAGACAGATAAGGAGTGGTAGCTTATGGGGACATGGCTTTGGAGATTTGTACGCTGCCTGTCCATTACATTAAAAAGGGCAAAGAGAGCTCTAGGGCATAAAACCATTCTGTCTGAAGGCTAAAATGATCATGTTCACAATGCAAAAGATGTAATCTGGATAGGAGGACCTAATTCTTTTTTCTTTTTGGACTGCTCATGGCTGCTTTCATTAGGATTAGTCTGTCTTATAATAGATCTTATTAATGTATACTTTGCCAGGATGCCTTTTACTTTTTGTTGAGTCTGAATTAAATCTCCAGAAAGACAGCAGGCTCTTATATACATATACTTATAAAAGGCATATATGAATACTTCATATAGCTGTAATGGCTACAAGGATTTCAAGGGTGACCAAAATGAACTAAAAATGTATTTATTTATATTTTTTGGCTGTGACTGTTTGAAATTTCTAATAGTCCCAGGTTTTTTCCCCCTGTTGTCTCTGCATTGTCTAAGAGTAAGCACATCCTGTAGGCAGTCTGCCTTGCAACAATGTGCAAACAGGTCCTGGAGTTTAGACACTGTGCGATGAATTTCAATCAGCTAGGAAGAATAGCTGGGCTTGTTGCCCCATCGCAGCCACATGCTAGTTTCAGGGCTTCTAATTGAGCCTGAAAGACTTGAAAAGGAATGCACTCCTTTTCAAGGGCCTGAGAGCACTACAGAGGGATGTAATTTGTGGTGCTACTGGGTGCGAGTGGGCCAAAGCGTGTGCAGTAAATATGTCACAAAAGATAAAAGGAAACATCGTTATCACCAAGAGTGCATGAACAGAGTGTGTGTGTGTTGTTTTTTTGTTTGTTTTTCATATACTGTATATTTGTGCAGACCAAATATTAACACAAAGATACTAATATCTTTTATAGTTTTTGCCTTGTGGGGACATTTGACTGATACCAATGGGGGAAATTTATTTTTTTTTAACATGCAGCTTTTTATTAAGAAAGTTACTACAAGTAAGACAAACAAGGATTGTGTGTGTGTGTGTGTGTGCTTTAATGGTCTGGCTTAATGCGGTTCACTGAGTGTCAAGTACTGTACCTGCTTCTTTGCGTTCCTGTCATTCAGGCCCCCGTCTCCTATGCTGAATCCAAGCCCTCACCACCTGTCTGTCCTACAGCTCCTCAACATGGCCTCCAAACCCACCCCCATCTATCCTGCATGGGTCAGAGAAAGGCCTCACTGCTGCCGATTGGCGATGCTACTCAAACCATTAGTCATGGTCTTTAGCTCAGTTTCTGGGCAAAGCTATTTTTATTTGTGTGTTAGATGAACCATGTCAGTAGAATTAGGCTTCCAACAGAGTAGATGTGCTATAGGAGTTGGGGCGCAACGCGGTGGGGTAAATACTATTAGGTTGGTGCATTTAGCTTTTACTTTTATGAGCCAACTTTATCTATCTGTTAATGGGACGTCATGGTCAAAAAACCTCCTAGATACAGAATGCTGCTGCTGTTACATTTTCCGCTGATGTTGTAAGGTCCCAAATCTAATCTTTACTTTACTTTACTGATTTATACAAATAATCAATGTTTTTTTTTTTTTTTTAAAGATGTAAATTCGGGGTGAATTGTAGACTTTGCGGATGTTAGCAGATGGCTCAAACTCATGCATAATTCAGAGGTTTTTTGGAATTTATGGAGTGTGTCATTTGCCAAGAGGCCCTTTGTAGACTGCTTTCCTCTGTCTGAAACACATGTTTCATGTGACCGGAGGTGCTTTTGGCCTGCATTGCTTTTATGCCTACACCAGGGGTATTCAGGTCAAATTTGTAAAGGACCAGTTACATAAAATTCTGTGCTTAAAACAGAAAATTACTGTTTCTAAGATGGTACAAGTCACCCTGGTAATCCTGTTGTAATGTCTAATTCACATTCAGAGCCATTTGTTTAGATTTTTCATGGGATTTTGGTTGTACTCCTGACACGAAATCAAGCACAGGTCAGAAGACCAGAAGTTCTGTCCGCCACTAATGGCAGCAAACAAATCACATGCAACAGTTGGAAATAAAACTATTATTCTTAAGAGTCATGTAGCATTATACTAGAAATAAGATTTTCTTTTTTTTAATTATCCAAATGTGCTATGGTTGTCCAATTAGTTGCTACCATAATCTAGTCGTTTCAGTTAGCACGAGCTGAATGGAGTGTCTTTAGTGTGTTGCTCTTTATTTGTATGTCCAACTTTTACTTTAGCCCACATTTTTTCATTAATTGTTTGTACTCTGTTAGCTTGCTAGCTAAAACAGAAAATAATCACCCAGTTAATGGGAACTACTATAAATAAATTTTTTAAATGCTGATTATGATTAATTATTGCTTACGCACTATAGCTATTAGGAATGGGAATCCGATTTGTATCTCGATTTTATAAGTATCACTTTTTAAAAAAAATGTTCTGATTAAAAAAAATTTTTTCCAGATTTTATTACATTTCTAAACAAACTTGGCAAATAAGTCACATCACCCAAGATGATGTGCAGGGTTAATGGTTTACACCCCTATCTCACCTATGCGGTTTGGCTCGTGGTGAGACATACAGGATCTACGAGATTTACGAGGACTGGCAAAAAATTAAACGTTTAATTTTTCAAGTGAAAAGTCTGTAAATGTAATCACTACCCCAAAACTCGCAGTGAATTGTCATGAACCATACTAACGGCCTTCGTGTGAAACCATGCTGACTCTGCGCAGGTGTTAGAGTGCACTACCTGCAGGACTATACAACAAAATTTTACTCCTCAAATGCAAGCATATTTTTACATTTCTCAATTTAGAAAGAGCTAAAGAAAGAGCACAACTAGAAAGAGCTAAAATTATTTTACACGCCTATTTTTTTTCACTCATATGTTGCTCATGGTATTAAAAGATTTATTGTTCTGACATTTAACACCAAATTTTTTTTTTTAATGTGTCAACCAAGACCAGTCTGGTCTAAATGTCAAGTAATATTGATCCGATTTGTATATCAATAAACGAGAATGGTTTTTCTTTGCCAAAGCCTTTTGAATTTGTACTTTTATAAATTCATAGTTCCCTGCCAAGTCATGGAAAAGACCCCACAGAATCATTGTTTCTTGTCAAATTCTATATGTACACTGTCATATATAACGATGCATGCTATTACAGCACTGTCAACTGCTCGTAATTCTCTTCATCACAAACCCATGCATGGCGCATTTTAATCACAAATAAAGTCAGTTCATCCGATCCGTAGTAGTCAATATAAGATTCCTTTAACCTTTTGAATTGGTGCTGAATTGCTGATTTTGTGTTCTGCCAAGACCGTTTCCCCTCAATCTCCAGTCTCCTGCGCTTTTTCTGTGCTGCTCTGAAGAGGATTGAGCGTGTGGGGGTTGGGAAAGATCTGCAGGAAAGGCAAACAGTATGTTCCTGTCAGACAATCAGGGACTCGACAGAATTTTAATTTGGCATTCATTAATATGACTCACCGTTTTTTAGTTTCTAAGGAGATGGAATTTTTATAAAACTCAGTAATTGTACTGAAATGGCTAGCACAAGCTGTGCCTTCAGTACAAACCTATGAGAGAGCTGCTTTTTACAACCTGTACTCACTCAATCCTTTCATGCATGGCCTTTTTCTCTCTTCCCCACCCAATACACGTACACAATTCATATGTGACAATTCAGTCGTACCTGTACCTAATTCCTAACCCCAACAATGAACCATGACATTAAAATCACTGATGGGTAAGGGGAATAACATTTATGGATTAGAGAGATTTTAACCAGGGCCAAATGGTAATGGACAGATGACTGGGTCAGGGCATCTGCAAAACAGCAGGTCTCGTGGGGTGTTCCCAGCATGCGGTGGTTAGTGCCAACCAAACGTGGTTCAAGGTAGGACAGCTGGTGAACCAGTGACAGGGTCATGGGCACTCAAGGCTCATTTCATTGATGTGCATGTGGAGTGAAGGCTGGCCAACTGGTCCGATCCCACAAAAGAGGTACTGTAGCACAAATTGCTAAAATATAAAGGAATGCTAGCTATGATTAGAGAGGTGTGAGAATACGCATTGATAAATCAGTAATTTCTAAAATTCTCAAACCAACCCATCTGGTACCAATAATATAAGTACACACAGTACTGTCCGAAGGTCTTGAGCTACTCCTCATATTTTCACAGAAAATTGTATTCGATTAAATTATGTAGGTTAGATTAAAGAAATGGCAACAAATGTTTTAGTGTGACAGGCTGCAAAAATGTTTAAGATACAATTTAAAAATTGGTCGTATATGTCTGATCCAACTACTCAGCATTCAGCACCACCATGGAGCCTGATCATCTCTCATCGTTTGGACCTGTTTCTCACTGGTTCGTGCCTTAAGTTAAATGGGGTTTATGCTTGAATGATTTATAGATCACTGTGTGTCTTAACAAACAAAAACATTCCTCTGAAACTGGTAAGGTACAGTGGACTGAAAATGAGAGCCGAAAAGGTCCAATATTAAAAATCTAAGAGAATCTGGCTCTAAAGTCTGGAAGAAAAGTATAAAGGAATGAGGGGTGACTCACATCTTTTACACAGTACTGTACATGTGTGAGAGAGGGAAGGAAAGAAAATAGTGGTCACATTATGCTGTCTGGGCTTTCTATATGCTTTTACTCCCTACATAGTCAGGACTTTTTATTCCCACCACTTCACAAAAATCCATACTAAGAACACAAAAAAGTACAAAGGGATTTGTTCAGTGCTCATGTGCTGAATTTCATCATTTTGCCAGAGCTCACATTTCAAAGTTATTTTGCTTTTGATTCCTAATAAAGAACATTACAGCTCAAACCACAGTTCTTTGTATGGAACACTGATAACAGGTTTGTTCTCTAAATAGTTAGAGTGCTACATCCTCACCTTCCTCACAGAAGAACAGTTATTAAAGGACGAGGAAATGCAAAGGATAAATTAAAACATTGGTTCTTTTTTTTTTAATGTTCTTTCAAGTGGTACTAGTGTTTCAGACTTAATCTTAGTTTTGACACACTGGAAATGACATGTTTTTCTTGAGCCACTGAGCTTTGCTGATTGACTCCACAGGTCATGTGATGGGTAATTGTCGTGCGTTGCTAATACAGGATGACAGTTGGGAAAGGAGAGAATATCTCAAATGTAATGTGACACTGCTGTAGGAATCCATATAGATGAAACTTAAGCCTCAGCACATCTGTTTGACGGGCTCATCAGTGTTGAAGCTACAGGACGAAAAGTATAATGGCTCTGCTGAATTATGTATGTGATTAGGACTCATCAGTGTCATATGTGTTGTATTTAATTATTTTCTCTGTGCTTTCAGTGAAAGTTAGCTGGAGGTAGCTTTTGAAAGTCAAAGAAACTGTGTTCATTTAAAAAACACTCTCAAAACAAATGCTCAGGCTCCTTTTACTGATTTGTGTAATGTTGATGCTTTTATTTTATTTTATTTTTTTACATAAAATATAAAAATGGTAAGGTTTTACTATGAAGAAAAAAGATTGCTTAATATTATAGGACAGAAATTCCCACAAACAGTTTTGTACCTGAATCTCCATAGACAAAAGTGGACTTATTGGCTTAAATACCTTTCCCATTATATTCAGCTTTGAATATTATTACACACGGATATTCCAAGGACTGATTTATGGTTATACTATCTGATATCATCCAAATGAGTATGGGTTCCATGCTGAGTCTGGTTCCTCTTAAGGTTTCTTCCTTTTGTCATCTCAGGAGGTTTTTCCTTGCCGGTGTCACACCCCAGCTTGCTGATCAGGGAGAACCTGATAATCATAATTTATTTACATTTCCTTACAATTTTACAATATCATTTAGTTCCAAAATTTGTAATTATGTAAAGCTTCTTTGCGATAATAACCGCTGAAAAAAAGTGCTATACAAATAAGGATGAAATGGATTGAATGATATTCTGGCTTAAACATCACTTATTTAAGTCATTTAAAATCAGATTTTCGTTCTAAATCTTAACCATGGCATGTTCGCTGTCCATTTAAAAGTTTATGGAAGCACATGTTTTTTTTTTTGTTTTGTTTAGTTTTTTTAATTATGAATTAGTTTTCATGTTTGTATTTTCATGTCCCACACGGCTGTCCCTCATTGCCCTTCTTCAGAAACCCAGCCTTCACACAAACAGCATGCTTGAACTTTCCTGAAGGCAATTTTGAAAAATTTGCATGAACAAATTTCAAGTATTCAAGTGGTTGGGATGTTTGGGTTTGAAATCCAGTACAGTAGATTTTAGATAAGATTTTAACTCTGTCTACAAAATAAATACTCTGCTTTTGTCCAGGCACTGAATTTCTTACATCTAGTTACATGACCCCACTGCTTATAGAAAACAGTCATCTACAGCTAAATGAGGCAAAATTTCTTGCTCTCGTTCGGCGTCAGGACTATATGGAGCACGTCTCATTGGCACGTGTGGAAATGGAGCTCTTGGATGTATTGGTAGCTCAAGTTTGCTATGGTGCAGATAAGATTAATTTAATTTAACCTGGCTCTGCCACATGTGAACGCTTAGAGGTGATACACTTCATTAATACTGATTGTTCTGCTTGCTGAAGCAGCTGGTGTTTATTGCCAACTCCCGTTTCTCCTTGTTCGCGGCCCATTTCCTAAATTGGTTACGTTTACATAGAAGCTTGTGCATACTGTAATGTTGACAGGATTTACAGTCTTTGGTCACCAGTGTATAAAAAGAATGTCTGGATGTGAATTTAGCTGAATAGCCCCAGGGAGTTGGTTGCTGTAGCATCTGAGGTAGTGTTGACCATGGAACTGCATCTCTTACCATTGTCATCATCAGCTTTGTTCTTGGAGCTCCAACTCTAATAAAATACACCTGTGACAAATAGTTAGCCTATTTGATTCACCAAATGAAATCACTCTACTAACTTGGGACTGTGACTGAAAGATTGATCTTTCCTCTATGTGCACATGCCAAAAAAAAAAAGGTCTTTCAGTAGTGATATTTTACCCCGTAGATTCCCTTGCACTTTTTACTGAAAGTATTAGAAAAACAACCAAAATTTTAGCTCTCTGTCTTACTAACCTCTGTGAAGAACACAGAGGTGTGCAAGGGGATTTCAATCAGTTGCCTTATCAATGAGACGAGGGGTCAAGAATTAGCACAAAGCTGCCGTTCTTTGCATAATAATAATAATAATAATAATAATGGCTAAAAATCAAAACAAAACAAAAAAATAACTTTTAGAAATGTTCAATTTTTTCTCCCAAAACTACAGTACATACATGAAAAATGTGTATGTAACCAAAACAATTTATTTTTAAAATCTGCATGTGACCCACTAATCCTTTAACTTGTAGACCTTATAAATGTGTATAAATCTTTTGGCACAAAATAAACTAGATGTATTAAAAATTTCCTTTAAGCAAATATTCATCCATTTAAAAATATCGCCATTGGTTACAGTGAAATAGGTTACCATGGTAACATGGCACCAGAGATGATACAAATTACAAAAGGTTCCACCAAAGAAAAAAATGTCATGTTAGGGATTGCATCTGTATTATATGTTAATAACTTTAGTAACATTATCCAGCTTAATGGACTGTGTTTGTTTTGTGCACTTTGGCTGCTCATTCAGTTATTCATTCATTCATTCCTCTTCACTATACACTGTATCTATGTCAGTGCCACAATTGTTGTGGAGCATATCCTGGGAACACTGGGTACGAGGCAAGCCATTCACTGCTCAACCACCCCACCGACATGTGCTTTTTAAACATCCTATTTCAGATTTAGCCTCTCTTTGTTGTTGAAATAATCTCTAGCGTTCTAAAACGGATTTTCATAAAATTTTGGAGCGTGCAGATTTGTGTCCATTCATCAGATCATTAGTGAAGTCAGGTGCTGATGTTGGGAAAGGAGACCTACAAAGTCTGACTCTGTTGGAATGCTGTTGCATAGAAAGACATGCAAACTATTGCCACATCACCACACGATTGAGTTTGATAAGTTTCTGTCAGGTGTCTACATTTCTTCCACCATGTAGTTTAGTTGTAATTTTAGAGTAGCCGTTCCACCTGCTGGTATTTTAGGAAGAGGAATCATGGGAACCCAAAGAAACATGCAAAACCCAGGACTGAATCTGGGACACTAGAGGTATGATTTCGACACACACAAATAATTGATGCAGGTGATTGGTTAATAAAGCTGGAACGTCTTGAAGATTAAGTTTTTATTACAGAGCTGGTTGTGTCTTTTGTAGGGACAACTGTTGAATGACAGTTATTGATTACATAACAGCACACCATAAGTGTTTTGCCTTAATAAATGATTTACAAAGCTATTCTTAGCAGCTAAATAAAGCTCGGCAGCATGGGCAGATCTACAGGGTGTCGGGGTGTCGGCTCCAAATCTAATGTAGCTCATGCCACCCTAATTACCATCCCTGATCCACAGCTATTAGAATACATCACACATTTTATTAAGCACAGTGTGTATTCTGCCATTACCTTTAAAAAATTAGAACTACCAGATAAAATCACAGAAGCCTTTGTTGGTGGTGTGAAAGGAAATGTAACCTTTGTACTGTAAAATTTTACAAAAAGATAAAAATGAATATACTGAGTGAAATTCTATCATCAGCATTTTTTCACCTGACCCCAGGCATGAATAATCAATTTTCAGTGCTAAAAGAGCCAAACACACACACATGCATGCAGTGTTCTGTACTGTATACTATATATCTGTGTGAGCGTGATTACTTAATAACCTTTGTAAATGCATTGCCACTTTCAATGCTTTAGTGATGTTTTAATAGAAAGGTTTGTTCCCTGATTCCCTTCCTTTAACTACTCATTATTGTCATAATCTTTGTATGTAATTTTACATATGGTGTTGATTAACACCACTGAGAAACGCAGATGTTGCCAGGTCAAGAGGCGAGCTGCAATAAATCATGATGAGTGAAATCAGGGTGGCGCTTCAGTACAATTCGACCTGCTCATATACTCTGTCACCTGGAAATAATGTGTGACTGTTCTGTTGTGTTTGGCAGTGTCGATAGCAACAGGAGACATTTTTTTTTCTTTTTTCAAAAAATCTTATTCTTCAGGAAGGTTGGTGTCAGGTTGAGTCAATATATATAGGGTCGGGTACATCATCCTATTAACCAGGAATGGTTGATAAGACAGAGATTGTCTGCTGTCTACAATACTGTAGGAGCC
>JAQQZT010000005.1:12763538-12787214 GCA_030068275.1 Clarias platycephalus | reverse complement strand
GGCTCCTACAGTATTGTAGACAGCAGACAATCTCTGTCTTATCAACCATTCCTGGTTAATAGGATGATGTACCCGACTGTATATATATTGACTCAACCTGACACCAACCTTCCTGAAGAATAAGATGAAATTTCTGTACAAAAAGCATAATCACTACATAAACTAACTACCAAAAAGAAAAAGAGTTATAGGACAATATTTGCCTTGCAGCTGTTAGTTTGTTAATGGGCACCTGAAGCACAATTTGTTATGCCCAGGCTGACAATTCCTTTAGCTGTACCATCTGGGACCGATTAACATTTGGAAACTCATCCGTGTCCTCATTTGAAGTATTTTGGAAAACCCTTGAGGGTGTCCCCTCAGTAAATGTGTTGCTGTTTAGCCGGAAAGCAAACCAAACACCAAGCACGCCTAAAACACTCCCGGCACAATTTGCAGCTGTTCTCGAAGATCATCCCACCCAAATCAGAGCCCAATCAGCCTTAGGTTAGCATGTCATTTTAATCATCTCCCACCTCCATAACCCAACCTTGTGCCTATTTCAATTTCAGGCTTTCTAATTAAGCTAGAACGATTCCCTGCGACTTGCACAATTGCTCCAGATGTCATTGTGCACTCTTGACACAATTATGGATGTAGATGAGACGCATGACCTATTGCTTGATTTTTCATCAGCCTCATGACAGTATTGGGATTTCCTGTCTGCTACTACATGCCCTCCACCCTTCATGGTGTGTTTGAGAATCTGAGATCATTTAGGCAGCTGAATAATGGATGGCCTTCCTTTCACGTGCATGGTGCCGACTGCTGATATGCCAGCCGCTGCTGCTGAGCTCAAATGGAGCAGAGTCTTATTTACTGATGGTGTAAGAGTCATTAAGAGTTACTGTTTATGTTGGCAAAATTGATTATCTCTCAAGAGCAGATATAATTTTTTTTCTTTGTTGGCTTTCTAGTGGCGGTAAAGTGTGGGGGATATAAAATAAAGATTAACATTAATATATGAAGTGTTATTTTATAAAACGACACAACAGGTAAACAGAATTTCATTGACATTGAATCAGTAAATTTTCATAAATTATTAATGGAGTTTGTACTAAATTAAATGTAGAATATAAGTGTTATGGATATATAATTGAACTGAAATTATGTAAATTATGTAGAATGTAAGTGTTATGGATATATAATTGAACTGAACTTTTCATTGAACTAATATTTTACAATATTTGTTTATTTCTCCTGCACTTTCTGCTTATTGCACTCTTGGTTAGACCTAAACTACATTTCGTTGCCTTGTACTTATACATGTGTAATGACAATACAATTTAATCTAATCTAATCTAATTTTTATGTCACTGAATGGTTAACTTTTAAATTATAAATTTACTATTGTATAAATGGTTAAGCAGCCTGTATCTATATACATTTAAAATTCTATTTTAGAGCATTGACAACCCGAAATTAGAAACAGAGATTGTGCGTGAACGTGGAATTTTTCTAACTCTGTTTCAGCCTTTTGAGAAAGTCTTCAAGGGTTTGAGAATGACAAGTGATTCAATATAATCAAAGACCTTTTAAACACATTGTTCTACACACATCCTGTTTACTTTGCTTCACATCTCAACTTGGATTTACATTCTAATTGCAGTCATGGGTGTAAAAATGCCAATCATGAAGGTGATCAAATGCAAATTCAGACCGAGACCTGGTTAATGGTTGTGTGGAAAAAGTAGCTGTATAGAGAACAGAGGTGTGAGAGGATGTGCCATTTAAACATGATTCATTCAGTTTATATCCTCATGCAGACAGGAAAACATCTCTCTTGCCTTTGTGTGCGTGTGTGTGTGTGTGAGCATAGTGATTCTGAGTTCTCCATATGTTATAAGTCAAATTTTTATCATAGAGTGTAACTGGTGATTTGTGATGTGAAAACAAGAGTTATGTGAAAGGTATGAGCATGTATGGAAAATGTGGCTATGTTTGTGATGTGGCAGTTTGTCTTGACAGCACTGATAAATGAAATGAGGTCTAGGAAAGGATTAATGGGGGTCATTCGAGAAGAGGGAACCATAGGAGGTTAATCTTCATCATCCAGCTGGCCGGCTGCCCTGTCTAAACACAGCTCCAACCTGCACCATGACTGCCGTGTGGTCCTGAGCCACACCATCTCAGAGTTTCTGAGTTTAGATGCCATAAAATTGGCAGGATTTCCAAACTATATACGTATACAGAAAAGGTGTGTAATTCAGTCAACATGTAGAGAGCAATCAATATTAAACAATTCAATTCAATTTTATTTATATAGCGCTTTTAATAATGTTCATCAGATCAGTGTTTTTATTTATTTATTTTTGTGTCATGTATGGCATGGTTTATTACCAGTCCCTAATTTTAATTGTTGATTAAATATTAACTTAATTTGTACTTGGAAAAATGTTTAGCTAAAAAGAAAAACATTAACATTTATTTATAATATAATGAAGCAAATATTTGCAGTTGAGTTAGATTAATGAATTACATGATCTGTTGTGTGGTATCATAAAGCATCATCATTAACAAAGGAAGCTGTGTTTTCCAGTGTATACTGTACCTTATGTGAACATGCAAGATGTTTGCAGGGACCAGGTTTATGGAAAGGAGATAAATGAAGAGAAAATTTACACTTTTTAATGTATAATCACAAAAGGTAGAAGAAATTTTTATTGTTTGTTGTAAAACTCAGAAGTCATAGTTGCAAGACATTTATTTACATGTTCAACTCTTTAGGAAACTGATGGAAGGGAGTAACTTTAAAGTTATAGTTTGTTCGACTTTAATCTAACTGGGGACATGTCAGATTTCTTTTGTTCTCCGGTAGTAGCTAGCTCTCCAAAAATGTTGACATCGATTTCGGGTTAATGTTTGGTGCAGGTCACATGTTGCACTGCAGGTCATCATGTTGGCGCGCTAGCAGACATCATGAACTGTAGAGGGTAATGTTTCCATTGTTCGTTTCCTTTTTATTTGCTCCCAATAACCTCATTCATGTCATATGTCAGTCTCTCCACCCATCCTGTTCGTCCAGTGTGTGATAGTTACAGACTCTGCAGTGCAGCAGATGGGAGCCTGGACTCTGTGTTCCCCACAAATAAAACAACCCACTTTTGACTGATATCAACATTTAGCAGAGTGTCCATGTAACTACAACGTGTCTCAAAAGTCTGCATGAATTGTGGCAATTACAAATTTGCGAAATAACATCTCCATTTTTTTTGTAAGCACACATAGTGGTGTCTCTCTCATGTGCTGGTAAAAATGGGTTAGAGCTGTGATATCAAAATGGCAACCAGTCCAAGAACATGGAAACTGGTGATCCATCAATTGGATATTGTTTTTGATGTATGGAGAGTTTTGAGACACCCTGTCGTGAGTTTCAGTTTCAGATGTGCATGTGGTTGTAAAGTAACAGTGCAGCCATTCTCACATATAGTAGTAGAGGTGTGAGGTAATCTAAAGTGCCAGGCACATTCTCACTTTTTCTCAGGACTTCTATGACCTCAGTACACATTTAGATGGGACGTTTTACCACAAGTTCTCTTAGTCCTGTGTTTTTAAAAGTGTGCACAGTGGTACGTGGCATGGATAAAAGAGCCTACAAGCAGAATTAACTATTCATGGAAATACATCCCCACTAATGGGACCTACAACTATTTTAATTATTTATGCTCTAATTGACAGTGCCATCTCCTCTCCCCAAAGGAGAGGCTGGATTTACATGCATGACATTGTTCATTGTCCCTCTGCGCTGGACTCAGCAGCTTTCAGTCCAGCCTCACAGCTCTAATCTGTCTCCAGGTTGGGATCCTAAATCAGAACACTGAGTGCTTTATGAATGTTGAGCATCTCCTCAGGTGTCTCTCTCTCTCTGTCTCTCTTGTCTGCGGGATTATGATGAACAGCTGGGGTGGATGATGTAGTGCCAGGCTTTGGGTAGCATGGGGGGATGTTGGCGCATCACTGCTTTAATTGGTGATAAATGAATGCTTATCAGCAGTTAATACACCACTCTGTCCCTGAGGGAGGTTATCTCACACCAGCACAAATTAAACAATTAGAGACAGTCCCCAGCCTGCGTTAGACATGAACTATGTTCTGATGTGTCAGTTGAGTCTCTCACAGGTTATCCGTTACCTCTATACAGCATATTAAAGGTTGTCTCCTGCTGCTTTCTGTAAGTTACCCAAAGCATAACGGAATATAAAAGTGCTATTATTTACTTATGTATCATATTACGGAATCCTGTTGTGAACACAGTATATCAATGGTTCTTCACAACCAGCTCAGCAACAAATGCAAACCAGGGGCTGTCTGTATCCTGGCAGAACATGTGACATTTTCCCTTTGTGTATTTCTTTAGTGTATGTAATAGGAACCAGATTTTACAACATATTACAATTTAAACTGAGCCTACATCTAAACAATGGAAATAGATGACAAAAAGAATTACAACAGATAAAAATATTTTCATTAATTTATTTTAAATACATTTTCATTATTTCCCTCTTGCTTTGCTTGAAATTGATTTTCATTCATGGCTGGGAAACAACAAATTAAGTGCTTCCCTCTAGTGTGATGTCACACAAAAACCAATACTTAGCTAGAGGATGTATGCCGAACCACTTATATGATTGAAAATTTCTCTTTGATCTTTTTTTATTTCCCTTCATGCTAATTCTTTGGATGGATCTGAATGGAAATGCCTATACAGTATTTTAATCATTCCCCACAGTGAAATCATTGTCTGGAGTGTCAAAATGAGCCTAAAATATTTTCACTTCACATTTCCTGCTTCTGCTTTTGAAGAAAGCCCTAGGGACAAGTCTATTTGATTCCATCAAACTGGGCAAATATCTGTAACCAAAAACAAAAAGATGAAGTTTCACTGAGGTAGAACATGTATTGTAATCTCTCACTCCCATGGGTAGCTGCCGCATTGCCTCTTGTATTTTCACTTCAAGTTAAACTTGCTCGGTTATTTTGGGGTCACTCACTAAATCCACTGTGGATTCTCCAGCGATTTAAAAATGAGGAAATACTATACTTCATTCCATGCACGAATAAAAAAAAAAAAAAAGTTAAAGCTGCTGTCTTAAGGTGGGCTTTTTTTAAAATTTTTTATATCTCTTCTCATCTTCAGACACAAAACATCCTTGAATAAATGGCATTATGAATTGCCAGCAATAGCAACATTGAGTTTTGGTTGGCATTGGAGGACATTTTTCTACATAAGCGACAGCAATTTCTATTCACTCTAGTCTATTCTGCTTCTGCACCTGCCAATTCAGTCTCTGTCTTGCTTTAGGCTCTCCCCTGGCTGTCAATAGCACAATACAAGCCTGTCATGAAGTGCAGCACGCAGAAATCACATTAAGAACAAAGTAACTAGAGGATACTAGAGTTATACTAAAATGCAGTGTAGGCCAAAAACATCCATAAAGGCATCGGGTAACATGTCTTCTGGCTTGAAACATTTTGGACACCTGATTTTATTACCAATGTTCTGGAAATTTTTTTTAAAATGGAATGATTTTCATCAGAAATCTACTCTCATTTCTAAACATGTGTCAGCTGGTATATATTTTTTACTTTATGTAGCTCTGTGTAGGGAGGGGCCAACTCTTTTGTGTGTTGCATTATGGTCCTAAAGAAACCGCATTTCATTTCAAAATATAGATGTTTATATGTAGAATTGAGGTATAAAAGCCACTCAGCTAGATGTAACTTGATATTGGTATATTTTTATGTGCTATGTGAATTTTTAGATTATTTGCGACACATTACTTTTGTCTCCAGAATGTCATTGAATGTTGATTCGACAGTGTTTATACATTATGCTTTACATGGCTCTGTACATACAGTACAGTGCTCAGCATAAATGAGTACACCCCCTTTAAAAAGTATGAATTTAATCAGTAGCTCAATGAACAAAAGAACAATTTCCAAAATTTTCACAAGGCTGAGTTTTATTGAACACTTTTTTTTAACTCCATAACATGAAATTAAGGTTAATAATATAACTTAGTCACACTCGCGTGAGCGCATACTAACTGAATCACTGCTGTAAAGTAAAACAACAACAAAAAACAAATTAACCAGCACTTTACCTTTGAAAACAATCGCGACAGAGCAGAGTTTCTGTGTGTTTGTTTGGGAACCTGAGAGGAGTGGGAGCTGTAAAGCCGAGAGAGTGTGTGTGTGTGTGTCATGATTTTCACTGCACTGAATATCTCTATTACCATAACAAACTGCATGATTCTTTTTTTTCCTCCCTGGAGCCTGTCCTCCTTGCCTGCAGTGATGATCCGATGCATTGTGGGCACTCATTAGCTCGGTGACAGCGTGGAAGCAGCGGGGGGGTGGAAGCTGGTTGGCCTTGGCACGCCCATGAGCACCAGGGGCACACACGCAGCCAGACGGTGACCCAGTCCTGCTGCTGCCAGCTGGCTGTGTTCTGTCAGAGCTGAATCCACGCTTGTGACAGATAATATTCTAGTGGCCTGGAGTTCCCTCTACCCCTCCTGCTAAGGGGGCAGCCCACAGCACAGCACGGCTTCACCTCACTTCAGAATGAGGGACTGGAGTTGTATCAAAACTAGCACCGTTGCAAGCCATGCGGCATAATGAGTCATCTGTGGAATCCTATCCGATGATTATGGATGAATGGATGGTTAGATTCATTCAATCACTCGCTCATCTTTTTTTTAAATAATTGCTTTATTTTAGTTAGGGTGGAAATGTTGCAAGGTTCGAATAAACCCTGGATGAGCTGAGTGAGGTTTTTGTATTACTATTTTTGTTAGTGCATATTCAAGGGAAAAGGAAAATGTGTGTAAAGGTGTGCAAAAATCATCATTTTGCAAAATGGGTGTCTTGGGCCATGTTTATTGTATCTGTTCATGATGATGTTTCCGTTCTGCGTGATCAAAATTAGAAAATAGACTTAATGACTTTGTGACCAATTCTTTTAAATAGATGCAATGAAAATTGGCATGCAGTGCTTACGGTCTATTTTAATCAGTGTGTAAACTGTGGGCTTATTTAAGTTACAGTTTTGTGCACATCATTTTAAATATTCTTATTAAATAGAGATATCCTATTCAGAAACCATTATTGGGGGACTAAGAGAGAAATGTTGGATCTGTTTTCGTCTTTGAAATATAAACCCTTTGAGCCCAGAATTGAGGACTTGGACACCAAGCTGAGGGGTAATTGGTGTGTTTTAAGTTCAGTCACAGTCCTCTTTTCCTTTTGAGGCCTATAGTGTGCCTGTGCTTTCTGATGCCTTCATCTCTGTTAGCCTGTCTAATTTGAGCGTGAACACACAATGGCTGTGCCCTCATTCTGTCCCCCTTGCTGTCAGCGGCTCTTGCTTGTTTGTAGCCAATTACATATCTGTGGTAAGAAAACAAACATGCCACTGCCTGGAGACGCCACTGGCATTAGTGAAAGGCTGCAGACAAAGAATTATTGTGATACCCCAGAAAATTAGAAGCAAATGATGCCTCTTGTTTGTTATAATCCCTATGAATCAGGATTAGGAATGTTTCTCTCCATACAATGCAGCCATGTGAAATCTGATGGACTGTTATTGTTCTCCCTTTTTTTCTTTTTTGGTAAGTGCTTTAGCAGTTATTCTTCAGTTGATCCAGAATCTATATTGCGCATCCTGGTCAGGTTTACACGGAGGGGGAAATTAATTGTAGCTAACCACCTTTTCACCTTTTTCATGTACTCCATGTGTTTTGGAGTGAACAAAAGGAAATCTGTGAACCCATGAATACTCAGTATTCAGAGAGAACATGCAAACCTCCACACAGACAGTAACTCAATCTTAGGATCAATTCAAAGACCCTGGACCTGTGAGGTTGCTGTATCAAGATGATACTAGTTCACAGTTTTCTCTGTTGTTTGTAACTTTCTTTTTGGTTCATTTTTTTTGGTTTCACTCCTGCAATGATGGTAACTGATTCTCAGTAAAGCTTTGTATCCATTTGTAGATCAGATAGATTGAATTAAAAGCACTTTCCACTATCACTAGATAAATGATATGTGAAAGAAAAAAATCCATTTAATTTTCTGATACTGGCATGTTAGATACTGTAATTGGCAAGTACTTACCATAGTTCCTGGAATCTTCCCAGAGTGTTTTTCCATGTTCCTCAAGATGCACCTGAAATGGTTCAAGTCTGTTACAAGAAGTGTGTGTGTTTACATTTTGTTGCTATGATTCTTCCCTTTTTATCTACTGTCCTGCAAAATCTCTCACTCTGTTCCCTCGTTTGTAAGCTTTAAGAACATGCGTCTGCATTTTTTGACCAGAAACAGATGCTGGTCTTTGGAATATTGGCAAACTAAAGGTTTCCGAGATGTTCTTCCATGCCATGTTCTTCTGAATGCCGAGCAGTGCTCAGCTTTGCTCAGCTTTTCAAGCAGTGCGCTTTGGCGTGTTGTTTTTCAATTTATTTGTGTGATGGTTGGTGACAAGTATTCCAATACATTGTTATACTAGTAGTTTTGTTTCAATCCAATGGAATTAATCTGCAATCTGTGTTATTGAACAGATCAGCGCCCAAAATGTACACATCATTGATGTCCATGTACAGTGTGTTCTCATTGATGAGACTAGGTGTAGGCAGGTCTGATATGCTTTTAACACATTCTAATCCGTGTGCAACTATTGATTCGTACGTCAGAAAAAGATCAGAATTTGTAAAGGATGCATCACAGTTCATCCTCATTATTCTTTTTCTCCCCACAAGAAATTATTATTAGTGAAAATGACCTTTACTTTTGTAGCACACTATCCACAGCGCTTGTGATACATTTAATTTATTGGCGTGTCATTTTCAGCAAAAACCCAATTATAACATTTTTTTATGGCTTATATTTTAATGTTTTTTTTTCTTTTTTTGGCATTTGGCCTAACTATGCATAATTTGATTGGATGGAAAAAGCAATCTGTTTCTGCATTAACTGTGGAGATGGTTCAATTAAACTTTAATGTTCTTTTGTTCAGCGGACTTGCACCTATTCTCTCACCTCAGCAGTTTCCTCTGCACAAATTAAAAGCTAGCACTGAATTTTCTTTGTTGTTTTAATAACTTCAAGATAGGGAAAAGAGAGGATGCTGAGAGAGCTGTCCTAACAAATGATAACTCGTCTCACAGATTTTCTGTGACATTAAAAACTATAAACAGTTACACAGTTTAACGTGTTGTTCATTAATAAAGCATTAACAAAAACTGTTATAGTGTAAGAAGAATAACGCACTTTGTAGCACTTAGTGAGCATTTTATTCATTTATAGCCATGTTTAATGTTGTGGAACCTCCATGAAACAGTTTACTTCCTGTTATCCCCAGACTTACATTCTTGATATTAATAAGACAGAAACTGCTTTGTCATGTAAAAGAGAAGCGCTTTCCCATGTCCGACACCTTAGAGTTGCCGCTTTACCTCTGACGGTTACAGAGCCCTGACACTAGAGACCTCTTCAAAAATGCTTCACTATATCAACTATTATACACACTTAAAAACTGTTAATCTACTATACAACTCCCTGTGTTTAATGCACTATTATAAAAGAAATAATATTTTTGAAGTGATTAAACATTACACTGTGGTGGGTGTGCTGTCAGACAAATGTCATGGAGTGGTGTGTTTTACATAAAGCATATTATGCCTGTGATGCAATAGAATCCTTTAGAACTTGTTTTAATTACTATAAATTGTAATTTTCTTTGCTGTTTTTCAAGTCATATCTTGACTCCACTGTGAGCCACGTTAAACTGGTTTAAGGTTTAGAAAAATCTTGTATTCCTTTATAATGGGGATGAATCATAGCCAGTACAGACAGAGGGATACAACAGGAGACTGTGTGAGCTACAGTAAGTTGATGAGTCTGACTCATTGACATTTAGCATTTCACTGCAGAGTGCATCTACGCATGCCTCCTTCATGAACAATGGAATTAAGAAGTAAATTAGTGAAGAAAAAACATGTACTGTACACCAACTAAAAGCACATTTTTCTTATGGTCATGGTTACCTGTCTTGACATTTCACTGGACACTAGTTGGACACTCATTGTAATTTGCTATCATTTCTGTAATTATACACAGACTTATCACACAAAATCCCCAAAGCCAATATTTAAACGTGTGGTGATTAATTAATATGGCAAAATGTTCTTTGTGTAGAGACTTATTTGGCATTTTGGAAGGAGTCTTCAGCGTCGGCATTTTTAACAGTCAAAGGTAAAGCTAGAAACTTTTAAGGATCCAGACACTGGAAAGTTTCCAGAGCTTTTAATAGTTTGTGGTTGATTGAACAAGTAAATTAGGGTTTAGGACGGCAAACACACGGTGAAGCTTCTGACATTTCCTGAATGCATTCCATCACATCCCGCAATAAATTAAAACACGATTATTATTTTTAATTTTTTTTTATTTTGCATATTCAAGTAAGGAATCTGAGGTCAGAGCTCAACGGTGTCAGCTTGGCGGTGCTGGGTCTTGAACTCCCAACCTTATGATCAGTAACCCAGAGTCTTGCCATTTAAGCCACCACTGCCCCACTGCAGTCTAAACCTAACTGGATATACTAGATGAGAAATGAGAGCTCCATTATAGCAGTATTGTCATCAGTGGACCAATGTAGTTTTCCATCTCTCCACTGAGCACTTGCATCACAGGCTGGAGAGCACTTAGTGCAGGCAAAGTGGTGGAGCAGGAATCCTAAAGGCAGGATATTCGCATTAACAATCAAGGTCAAATGACTCCCCCATGCCTGTTAAAAGAGTGCTAGACTCTGCTATAAATACAAGCTCACGTTTATTATTCAGTGGGCATTAAATCCTTTATTGCAGCAGGTCTTTATGTTGGAAGGAAAGTGAAAATGATTGCACTACCATCAATTCTGTGTTTAGCTGAACATGCACTGTTCATGCAGTGTGAATCTTTTGGGCAGGTGGTCCATGTTTCCTAGTGTCCAATTACTGGTGCAATTAATTCTGTTATTAGTTCTTAGTAATTTATCTTCTTATTCCAGCACCAGGACATCAAGAAAGGGTTTTTTATAAGTGATCAGTTGTTTTAACTGATTTTATAAGTGATCAGTTGTTTGAGCTGTGCTTAACCGTGTCGTGCCGTACTATGCAGTGGAAAAGCGTCATTTTACTGCTTATATAGTGCAAGCTTATGTAGATTTTGAGTGTCATGGCATTCAAAATCAGACCAATAGTTCGGGGTGTGCAAGCTAAATATTGCTGGCTCGTACTGTATATGTCAAAGCATCAGAATGGTTGTACTTGGATAACTTAAGGCATCCCAAGTCTTGCTCACTGAACACTTACTGTGACAGTGGTGTCAGAATGATAAATTGCCAGAAAAAAAGCCATCAGTTCTGCCTTGTTTTTGTCTTTATTTTGTTTTCATTCCTGCACGGGATGATTGCAAGCAGTTTTTCATCTGATTGCTAATCAGTCAGAGCATCCTAGTGGAAAAGTTATAATTGCACAGCTGTGGTCTCGCCATCCTTCTACAGTTGTGATCACTGGACTAGAGCTTGATTTCATTCTCCCCTCAGGACTCTGGAGCAAGTACAATGTCCTCTATTTTCTCGCATCGAAGCCACTAGCAGCTTATCACACCTAAAATCTTCAGACAACAGCTGCTGGATAGTTAGCCATTCAGTGCTGGGGTCTGCACTTGGTTCTAATTGGTGTCTTTTACCAAGAGCAACAGCAATTTTCTAAAGAGCACTATGGAATATGGATCCAAGCTGAAAGATCATGCCACATATCTATTCTTGTGTGTAGTAAATATAGTACTTTTTAGAAGATAAAGGTAATAACGTTATTGTTTGCTTTTTAATGTTTAACAATTGTTTTGTGCTTGTACTCATATTATATTCTTGTCTCATGTTTTCACTTTTTTTCAACCTCTTTTGCGCCTGAGGAAGCGTCTGTTTCAGAAGCTTTCATTTGTAGGCTGCCAGTCCTCTCTAATCCATTCTGGCAGTAATACAGTTTGGCTTTGATCAGGACAGGGACTTCAGAGAGGGTAGGAACAGCCAGTGTTTGGATGTGCTGTGAAGCATCTGTTTCATAGGATGCTGATCTCAACTTGTTTGAAAGCATAACTAATCTTTTTTTTTCTTCTCTTAAGCCAGGATGTAATATGCACCTGTTAATATAAAACTTCATGGAAAAGTTAAATTAGCGCAGATGGTTATGAATCAGTCCTAAAGACTAGTAGAGTGGTTGCTCAGTATTATCACTTGACGTCAGTTTGGTGCTTTTTGAAGGGTCACTCATGGTGTCACATAGCTCCTGATCTGATTACAGATCGTATCAGTGTGTCATTCAGCAGTGATTGACTGGCTGGGAAAAAATGACAAAGTTTACCATTGCTAGGATATAGGCTGTTACAATTCTGATTATTTGAAATGAAAAGTTAAGCTTTGGAAAGATTTTCCTTTTTTTTTTTACTATCTTTTGTTTTCAACAAAGGCATGGCAGTTCTGTTGTTCTAGTGCTACACCTGGGGCTACACAATAATGGCTAAAATGATCCTTGCAGTTATTTTACTCAGTAAGGAAATCATGACTATTACAGCCCTATTCAGTTTGAAATATATGGAATTTTATTGTACTTGTAGAATTGTATAATCTAGTATAAGCCTACAAGTAATCAAAAGTATTATTCTTTAAACAAGAATAGGGCTGCTTATCGGTCACATTAGGTGGATCTTTTACATTCTAAATAAATTAATATATAATATATACCATGACCGTATTCAGCACAACTTCTAACTCTGTAACTTTATATGTTGATTTAATGTTCTCTTAGGCATTTAAAAGGAACTGGGTAATCATGTTAATCAAGCTGTACAATGTACTGTAATACTTTTTTTAAAACTAATAATTAGAATATTATGGGAAAAGTATTTTCTTTGATAATTTAAATTGAGTAACTAAGACTAGCGTTAGAACCCAGGTAAAGAGTTTTTTAGAAATGGTTAAAAGGTTAAAGCTAAAAATAAGCTGATCATCTTTACTGTAATTAGTGATATTATTTCAGGTTGAAGCCCACATACATGTCTGCTGGTCTTTCTGTACCGCAAAACTCTCTGCCTAACTTATTAATACAAAGAAATAAAAATGTGTAAGGTTAAGTATCTTATGCCTTATTTTTACACTAAATTGTACTTATTTCGTCGTCAGCCAAATACACTCCCTGTTTAAAGTAGATTATTAAATCCGTCACATAACTGTTCATAACATCACTTTTACTCAACATTGTAATTTTGGAATATAACAATGTACTCTTAGTTATGGTATTTTACACGCCCTCACCTTGGACTGCTGCAAAAATGTTTGCTCTTACGACCCATGCCATGTTTTATCTTATAGTGGCAACCACATGTCATAAAGTGTAAATTACCAAGGGAGATGTGGGTGCACATTTGTGAATATGACTATATTCTTATGTGTCTTTACAAAAAGACCATACACAATGTTTGAGTGTGTCTGTTCACACTATGTGTCTTCGTGCATGCGCGTGCGTTTGTTCTGCTTTTTATTAGCGCCACAGTTTCGGAACATATAAACCTGGTTTTAAACTTCCCGCAGGATGTATAACTGTCCATACATATTTGAAGTGTCATTTTTCATAGTGTACTTGCCTTTTTTGGCAAATCATGGTGCATCATGCGTTCGTTTTTGTTTCAGGCAAATACCGAAGGCCTTGCAAACTTTCATTCAATTCTGTTTGTCCAGTTTTGTGTGATGCTGTGATGAAATCGTCTGGACAGACATACAAACATACAGACAGACAAACGTTCAGAAAGGAAATTTTCCTTCGGTCAAATTTTAAAAAATTATGTTTAATTATGTACTCAAGACTTATTCTGAGCTGGTTTAGCACCAATTACTACATCAATTTGGATTTACATGAAGGCGATCAGCCTATCGCACTGCTGAGGTGTTTTTGAAGACCAGGTTGCTTTGATATCATCCTTCAGGAAAAGTAGATGGGCATCTCCATAAAGCTTGTTAGCAGACAGAAACATGAAGTGCTCTAAAATACACTGATAGATGGCTTTGTAGACTTTGTTGACAAATAAAATGCTAAATTTACTTTGGACACTGAGTAAGTGTCAAGTTATTTTTTTACCCCAGTAAGACGTCTCAGACACCACCTGATTCGGGAGTTTTTTGATGCTGCGAAATGAGTTGTAGCAGTTTCCTGAAGACATTTGTGTGCAGTGGCTCTGACTCCAGCCTCACTTCACTCCTTATAAAGCTATCCCTTTGTCATAAATCGGCTTTGCTTGATAATTTTCCTAAGGCTGGGTCCATATAGTTTGTGCATATTTTCCTAACACACATTTTCCTTCTAGCCAATTTTCCATGCATATACATCACTAAAGCTCCTTCTGGGGCTTATATTTTTTCTGGAGGGTGTCAATAATCACCTGGATCATCATGTATCGGTCTTCCACTGCATGTACTCAACTTGATCAGGAGATTTAATGTGTTTATTCTGCATGAGTAGTAATTTACTCAAACTCAAAAAATGTAATATTCTAATCATTTGAGATACTGCATTTTATTTTATTTTTTAATGGGCTGAAAGCCGTAGTCATTGAAATGAAAACAAAAAAGGCTAAAAAAAATTTCACTTTAAATTGTGAAAGAAAAGATGTATATTATTTTTATGATGTTGTAATTTTCCAAGACTGCACTGTAAATTAGGCTTCATCCTCATCATGGTCTACTGTTATTGCATGTTCACTGAAGAATATCTAGATTAATCCTGTGATATCTCTGAATCAGGATTAACTTAAATTGGGTAAGCATTGGAGATATTGGATTGCTTTGGATGAGCTGTCAAATGAGCATTTTCATTATGAGAACTGGAAGAAAGCTGGCTGACAGGAATGCTATTAAGCGTCTCCGCAGGGCGCCTGTCTGGCAGGCCGTAAGTGTGAGAATTCTCTCATCTCTGGGCTGGCATTATTCTATATCCATGATGATCTCATAGATCTAGAGACTAAATCTCAGTGCCTGTTCTCTAGGGGATTTCACTCGCAATGGCTCTCAAACCCTCTTCATGATTTTTGTTTGCAATATACCATATGTGTTTGACCGATGTCAGGGTGAATTAACTTTTTTTTTCTAGAGGGAATTGCTCTAGACAGACGTGGAGGGAGCTGGTGTGATAGAGAGGATTTAAGGGAGTATGAAGATGGAGAGTAGACCAATGGCCTTCAGCAGGGTAATTACCTTATCAGTCTGCCTCACCTCTGGCACGTGCTTCATGCTCTCAGTGTTGGGAGTTATGAAGAGTCTCATTATGAAAAGACAAATCATGGTAGAGTGCAAGCAGAATACCCATCAGTGACAAGCTTGATGTTTAGGGCAAAGCTACTGATTTATCTGTTAGCAGTGTAAATTCACTATGCACTGGGGCAAACCTGCTTTAATCAGTCATTTAGATCTTAAGTATTAAGATGGATGTCAGGTAAAAAGATTTTTTTAAATGCATAATTGGATTTCTGTGGTCCATGCTGTTATGTTTAGGTGCTTTTTATCGTAATTCAAGTAGGTGCCTTGGCCCACTCTGTATTTTTATGTTTCTGAAAAGTGTAAATTTGACTTGGAGGCATTTATTTCAGTAGCTCAGAACCACAATGAGTAGGTTTGCTTCTAAGCTATATGCTCAGAAGCTTTATCATCTTCTTCCCATGCCGTGAGGTAACTCTGGGTTCTCCAGTTTCTCGGGTTTTGAGAAATTTGTCAAAATCTATGTGATGGTGTACAAAGGCAAAATGAAGAATTGCGTTCTCGTCCAAATACTTATGGTCACGACTGTGCATGTACGACAACCGTTCAAGTCAATGTGAGACTTTTTGATTGTGCCGAATAACGGAAGACGATTTTAAGAGTAAAATCTCCCTTCATTTTTCGATGTAATCCCCTGCTACAGTATAATGCACTTATTTCTGCGTTTCACTAGTGCTTGGATACCATCATGGTGGAAAGTTTTCTCAGTATCCCGGAGCCATGATCAGACCGCCTGCTTCACATCTGAAATACTGACCTTTCAGGAACACCTTTAATGGCCCAAACATGTGGAAGCCACTTGGAAAGAGGACAGAACTGCATGGAGATTTAGCAATAACTCCCAGGCGAGTTCCTACAATGTGCAAGTGGTGTTTGTGAATGATTGTGTGTGCAGTTCCCACTGACAGCTACGTCTCTTCTGCAAGTTAGTGCCAATTTATGTGGCAGTTTTCAAGCATCAGGTGTTCTACTCGCTGAATGTTCGCAAGAATGACTTGAGTGGGCTCCAAGCCACCTCAGCTGGGATTGTAGTTCATGGACACACAGCCTTCTTTAAAACATTTGCTCTTTCATATGTTTTACTGTGTCTCATCACTGTACTGTGCTTGATGTTGTGTGTAAATGTCAATAGATTTTATGCCTTCATTCAAGAGAAATTTCATCAAGTCCTGGTTTGACTCGGATGCCCCTCGTATAAAGTCAGAGCGCTCTACAGAAATTACTGCAACTTGGCCCACTGAATAATTGAATGCAGGAAGTGTCTCTAACGTGAAAAGCACTTCACCTGTTTGATCACCTCTAACTGCTTTCAGTTTGAACTTTTATCCTTTCATCATCTAATCTCTAAGCACTCAGGTGGTGAGACTAAGTGGTTGGAGATTTCATTTTTGACATTTTTTCAGGGAAAATTATTCTGACTTGGAGCCATGCATTATTCAGTACAAGAAAATACATTTTATCCAGAGTTGATTAAGATGGATTTTGTTTCAAATATTCCTGTCTGTATTCCTTGCTGTATTTCATTTAAGGTGCTGTGCTGGAAGATTGTTTGTTTCTTTTCAGTCTGCAAGAATAATTTAGCAGGTCTAATACTTTTTATGTCAGCAGGTTTGTGGTTGGTTAATATAAAGCTATGGTGGGTGGATGAGTTACAGAGGCCGGGGTGAGCCGGCACTACTGGCTGCTTAAACCTGACACTTGGACAGCCGACTGTAAATTGGCCGCGTGGGAAGAAATGGGTGGCCGTTTATTGATGGAAAAATCAATGTGTTTCATGATTCATGAAGCATATTCCATCAGAGCATAGCAGACCTGTCTCATTACAGTGCCTGAAGGTGCTTTGGGTCCTAATAATCCACCCTGCCCACATAAGTGCGAAATGTTATGGTTACATTTGGAATGCACAAGTGTGCAATGTAATTGAAACATTTCTTACTGGATTTTCAAGGATAAGCTTCTAGGCACAGATGAAGAGGAGTTGTGGAATTAAAATAACTTCATTTTTATAAGTCTATTTTTTATGTATGATTACATATTGCTGTGGTAATTTTTTATGCTTTGTCAGGAATTCTGGATATCTACTTCGTCCTTCTAGATATCTACTTGTTTTGTTAATGTTTTCTTTAGTTTATGTATAGGCCTACTATACTGTTTTGATGCACAGAATGCAGAATTATCAGAGGTATTTCTTAATTTATTTTACTGGATAAGCATTATTATGGACCCCAGTCTTTACTATGTGCTCCTCATTTCTGCCACAGCACAATGAAACCTGATGACCCAATGAGGAGATACTTGAATAAAACTTCTGGAAATGGACAATAGCACCTGTTATGTGTTTTGGAAGGTTTTAATGCTGCCTGAAGGAATTAGTTGCAACATACATGGAAAATGCAAGTCTAGAAAGGACACCAGTTCAGTTTAAGCAACAAAAAGTGGAGTTAATCTGGTTTATAGAACCATTAAAAAAAAAAAAGCACAATGGGGCCCATGACGCTCTAAACCCCTCAATAAGAGTTTGATGCTTCAGACTGAGGCACAGCCATAAGCAGAGTTAAAAAATTTTTAAAAAGAGGAATACATTTAAATATAGATTTAGTGGTGTTCATTGTTGAAAATAAAAATATGAGTGGCCAATCATTTGAAAGTGTTGTGTCTCCGTGTTTATCCATTTATTGATTATTTTACCGAATTGTTATGCTTATTATAAGGTTGTATGAATATAATTTTTTTTTTTATATAGCAAGTATAATTACTGTGACATGTGCAAAAGCTTCTGTACTCTATACTCATGTACATCACCCCTGGAAAATACAGACGTGCTGCAAGATGACAGGTTTGTAATTGTTTTAGATAATTGTAGTGATGGATCCCTATTATGTCTGGTGTTATCCATTTTCACACATTTTGTTATTTGACAAAGCAAGACACTGATGAAGTGCTCATTACTCACTGTGTAGGGATTCATACAAAGAAATGACTGGTTTTACACCAGGACATTTATTAATTAGGGCTGATAATCAGCCAAGTTCGTATTTGAAGAGGCTTACGATGATGTACATATAATCACCCTGTCACTGCTTATAATTAGGGGCGATATCAAATCTGACACGTGTTCCTGCAGGCTGCTCCTACACTATGACATGCAATTTATGGCTCGGTTGTTTGCTATCTAGTATTTATTCACTTGTGTATCAGAAGATTTTGAAATGCTTGAGTCAATCAATGGCTATCTTAAGATCTGTGACTCTGTAATCATTATCGGCTTAATAACACAGCTGTCTAAATATATCATTATGTGAATTGGGCCCTGTTTCCAATGCTGACACTCCACAATGCTATTGTTACATTCTCTATGAACTCTCCCTATTTCCCCAAGGTTGGTATATCAGAAGTTTTAAATATATATATATATATATGTATATGTGTGTGTGTTAATGAAGCTTCAAATAGATTTTTTTCTCTGCTAGATGGGATAAGAAAAAAAAAAATCATCTAAGCTACAGTAGATGGAGGTCTAAGATGTCAGAGGCTCCAGCCTTTTTTTTTAAGTGAGATTCAAGGGCTGTATTTCAGTTTTAATTAAGACTGCCATCATGGATATGTCTCTTTACTGCCTCCCTCAGGAGACTTAATCATGTGAGAGGGTTAAGCTGATGTCACTGCATATTCTCTGGTATTAACTGTGCAGAATATGTGTGTGGCACATCACCCTGAGCCTCTGTAGGAATTTTTGTTCACTCGACCATGTATATTTAACTGAACATTAAAACAGATGAGTGATATTTTATTATTATTATTATTATTATTATTATTATTATTATTATTATTATTATTATTATAATTTTGTAATTCATCAAAAAATGTTCAGCAGTGGTTGAGAAAATGTTTTATTCTTTCTTTCCCCCCCCCCTTTTTTTTTAAAGAGTAGAGTCACTTTTGGGTTTGCGTGAGTGCCTTATGCACACAAGCAAGCAGATTTAATGGAAAGAGGTGGACTCTTAAAAATGCAATGAATGCTGATGTTTGTGAAAATGAATCTACCACATTGCTATTAGGTATGTTCCTGTTTCATGGAAAAACATCCGTTGTTCATTATATACATATGTGCTTTCTATTTTAAAGCAACAGACCATCGTGTCTTTATTTACAGTATCATGTGCCTATATACTTAGATTAGTTCCAATTTTAGCTACATTATTCGCAGTACTCTTTTGGCTTTTTATTCACATACCTGAAAGTGAAGGTGTAATGGAAAATGTGTGACTCAGTATGTAAGGTGTAGTATATGAGGATGTGAGTGATTGTTGTCCACAAAAAAGCTTCCCAGTGTAACCTCCCTGCTCCTCATGGCTTATGGCTGTGGATTCTCCTAGCGGACTAGCTATGCTCTTCAGTGTTCTTGGGAACAATGTTACACAAGTTGGTTCAGAGGGTGGTTTAAAAGATGAACTTCTTTTACTCCACCATCTCAGTAGGCCTTCGATCAGAGCCTCGACTTGACAAATACAGGGCATCTGTCCCTCAGTCCCTCTGGGGAGATCTTTTAACTGTCAGATAGCTTTTGTGTGGATTTTTGAAAGCAGAAAAACATCTCAACAATTCATAACTTATAACTATATGTATTTCAGGTTGAAGGCCCCAAACACACAGTGCATTTATCATTCTATTATGACATTTTTCTTTTTTCACCCTTTTTTTCATACGCTGGGCAAATTGATTCTGTCTGAGTAGTCTAATGATAAACGATTTTGAACAACTAAGTAATTATGATATGCCTGGCCTAAATTGCTTTTGTAGTAGTATAATTTCGAGTATAATCCCAGTGGCACCAACCATTTACTGCACTCGTTAAATGAATGCCTTCAACTCGTAATGGTTCCTCCTGTTGCAGATACAGAGCTACCAGTAATCTATAGACATAATTATTAAACAGCTTTGTTAATGTGCATTGATTAACTTTTGTGAACGCATTGATGATAAAATCAGAACAACTTATAGCTTTCACAACCTCGGTTCAACCAGTAATTCATCCACCCAAAAATTTATATCCACCCATACAATATCATTGTTTTGTTGAAATAATGATGCTTTCTTACATTTACTGATATCTGAACATAACATTCTTTATCAGTGTGGAAAGGGGTATTATGCTTAACTTTTGGATTTTGAAAGGGTATATGATTGAAAGCCCACAGGTTTTTGAGAGTGCTGTCAAATTTAAAGGTGATCATAGGCATTACTTACTATATTTCTGCTCGACAGCAGTTAAGTAATTTATTGAGAGCCCTAGTGTGTTTTTTTTTTTTTTTTTTCCTTTGTAGTAAAAAAAAAAAAAAAGGTAAAGAGAAAATATTTACACTCATATGATGTGTATATAAATTTCTTAAACAATGTTTAATATTTAAAGTAACAAATGGCCACTGCAAATCACAATAAGGGCTGTTTAGGGCAGAGAGAGAATTTTCATTAGTTGAGGAAAGGGCCAGTGCAGGGTACTAGTGCAGAAAAAAATAAAATTCTCTGCTGTACTTTCTGGTATATGTCTTGCATACACACACACACTCTCAATCTACCTTCTGCTCCAGTCTGCACTCAGCCGTTATTTCAATGCTTTAAAGTAAGAATTGAAGCCGAGACCAAAAACGTGTCATCCTGCCTTATAGTGCCAAATCGGGCACAAGGCAAACATCTTGGGAGATCAAGAGGATTGTTAAGCGCTGGGCCAGAGCAGCCAAAATCATAAATGCAGATTACATGCAGGATGGTTTAAACATGCAACTGTGATAAGGCAAACAAACTGGTACATACACAGGGGGGGATTTGGTTTGAGCTTTTAGTCTATGGCAGAATGCAGCTTAGGAGTGGCTGTGGAGGCAAACTTGGCACCTACAGTAGTAACAATTACAGTTCCGGTTGAATATTTGATGGTTATTAACCAAGCATGGTTATTTAAATACGCAGCCTTGTTACATATTCATGCTGCCCTCTAGTGACAGGTTATTTCTATTTAAAAGCAAGCAGTTGCAATTGTTTGTTTATTAGCATGGCTGATTGATGGCTAATTTATATTTAACCATTTATGACCTGTATTCACATTTATAATTTACTCATATTTTTAAAGAATTTTATAAAGGCTTTTTGCCAAGTGGTTAACAAGACAATACAATAAGTAATACAAAAACTTGCTGCCTAAAACCAATTTGCAAGTAATTTTTTAATATATGGTTACGGTAGGTAAAATGAAATGTATGAGGAATGTTTAAAGACATTCGCTTCCAAATTGACAAGCATGCATAATAATGCATATGAATGAATATACAGTACTGTATATAAAGTGTATGTTAGCCTAATCTTAGTAACAGTGGACATGATGCACTAAGCATTTTATTATATTTTGCTAGATTTCAACAATTAATAGTATAGCAAGATGGTGCACATACTTAAATTAAAAAAAAAAAAAAAACCACTTCAGTTATAGTTATTTAAAATCTTAGAATTTTAATCTTAAGGGTTTTTAATAGTTTCAGGATAGACTATGAACGGTTTTGTTCCCTGAACCTTGGAAAGAAATGTATTAATTGTTCTTTAAATTTTAAAGTTTGACTTGTAATCAATTGATTGTCAAGAATAAATAAACACAAAATTAAATCCTTGTAGTGGTGGTATGTATAGTTGAATATTTCATTAAATAAATACCCTGGTTCAGTAAGAATGTTACCTGTTAAGGTGTACTGTCGGGTATAAATGATGTTTTCCTAGGTAAAATTTTAAAAACACACTAGAAGTCTATTTGTTTTTGTAATCAAACTATAAAATACACATTTCCTTTGTTGAAATATTTTGTTCTGTAGTGTGTCTGAAC
The DNA here is from genome assembly GCA_030068275.1 of Clarias platycephalus. Classification (NCBI taxonomy): domain Eukaryota; kingdom Metazoa; phylum Chordata; class Actinopteri; order Siluriformes; family Clariidae; genus Clarias; species Clarias platycephalus. The sequence continues at coordinate 12,764,964 of JAQQZT010000005.1, read as the reverse complement.
TACAAATTTATTGTAAGTTTTTCTGTACTTTTGTGACGACTTCTGAGTTTCTCTTTATCAGCGAGCAACATATAGGCTACTTGGTGTAACAATAGAAAAGTATTGTCTGTTATCTTAAAAAAGTTGTTTATTTAGCTTTTGTCAAGGTAATCTTATCTCCCTTCTCCACTTACATTCCTGATCATCCTTCTCACAAATGTACATTTGCAAATGAAAGCCGGATTAAGTTTTATTAAAATGTGGTTGTGGCATTTGCTCTGAGTCAACTAGTCTGAGTTCAGTTGTGTCATGCAGAGAGCGAGTTGTGTGCGCCCTCCACCCTGCAGTCTATCTAGCGTCATCGGCTCCCTGCTGGTGGCCAGTGGCTCGCATGTTTAATGTCTGTGAGACACTCCCCCTCTGGTCTACTCTGCTCTTCTCGAGCATGCATTGTTCTCAGAGTGTGTTGAAGAAAAGTTTGAAACGGAGCTCAAACAGAGGGATCACATCACAGCAGCTCTCAGGATGGATTTTAGCAGTGGTGAGTGTGCTTCACTCTGTCTCTTTATGGTCTGTTAAGTTCTGTTAAGTTAATGAAGTTAAACAGCAAACAGGTCTAACAGATGTGATGTAGTCTAGTAAGAAGTTACTCAATGTAGTTTGGAGCGTTTGAGGTTTAGTGCATTGTCATTTTCACAGTTGCTTATGTTACGGAGTGCATTTTATTTTGTGTGCTCTTTATCACTTTGTCTTTTTATTGCTTTGTTCTTATCTCTGCTATTTTAGATTTTTGGTGAAAAGTACATAATGTTGATTTTTGTGTCTGGTGAGAGGAAGTGTTAAGGTTCTCACAGTTCGTATTCCACTCTGTAAATGATTAGTGGTGACTTGAAGCAGTGTTTAAATAACTCAACTTTTCCAGTCCATTCTGTTCATCTACAGCATCCATATTTCTAACATGGGTAACTCAAATGTGTGTTACAAAAACATGTCTCTCCCTAAATGTGCCGAGATGGGTATACAGTAGGCAGTAGACTTTCAATGAGTAAAGGATATCAGTGGAAAATTGGTCATTGCTCATGTACTTCATTAGAGCTTCTTCTGCTCTTTATTAGAGCTATTTTATGCTAAGTAAATAATATTCCTTCTATCTTGTAGCATAGAACGGAGGTAGGTTGCAGAGTTTTTCAAGACTTATCTGTGCATACTGAATCCTTTGAGAAGTAACATGAGAGTCTTTGCTTAATCCAATTCTGAAATGCCACTTTTTGAGACAAAAAGTTCCTCTTCAGAGTCTCAGCTGCTCTCAGGAAAAAGGATGATGCATAAGTCACACAGGGATGTGTCTGAGTATGATAATGGTGGAAGTTAGGAAGTGTGTGTGTGTGTGTGTGTGTGTGTGTGTGTGTGTGTGTGTGTGTGTGTGTGTGTGTGTGTGTGTGTGTGT
>JAQQZT010000005.1:12751894-12763438 GCA_030068275.1 Clarias platycephalus | reverse complement strand
TGTGTGTGTGTGTGTGTGTGTGTGTGTGTGTGTGTGTGTGTGTGTGTGTGTGTGTGTGTGTGAGAGAGAGAGGGAGACGTGGGTGTGAACCAATGCTGTCCCCTGCTGTGTACTGCGTGCTCTTCAGTAATGGGGCCAAAATGGATGAGTTGAGTTCTCTGGCTTTCCTCACACTGATTCACACTCAGCAGGGATTTCACGAATGTGAGACAGGCCTGTATGCATTGAAAGCTGATAGTCTCCCGGTGTGCATCTCTCTCCTGCTCCCCGTAAACAAAAGGAAATCCAGTACGCTCTAGATATTCTGTGCACAATATGTTCCAATAGACATCTTGACTACTTTGAAGTGATGCCTTTTGTATGCATGGTATTATCTACTGTGTTCGCTTTTTAGTCATATGCCATGGTGCTGCATTTAGTGTGTCTTCTCACCTAAAACCCTTTTGTGTTTCACATTTTGTTGTGATGTTTTTTTATTAGACCGCTTAAACTAAAGGCTAACAGAAGAGAGATAATTTTGGTGTTGCATACAGTCACCATTGTATGCAACACCAAAATGTCCCATATAGTCTCCAGTCTATTCCCATCCCCCCTTCTTACAGGACCTGATCATTGCGAATGTGGCGTGACCTCTGCCTGCTCATGGAGGTGTGAGAGATTCAAGGGAATTAACAATACTGAGGCTGTCGTGATTCCCCACCTCTCTCTCTTTAGCTGCTCCCCTGTGAGCCTGAAATGTCAGTTGCTTCATCATCTGTACCGGCTGATGAGGAGGCCGGGTGGGAATTCTACAAGATCCTGGGGTGAGGTGAGGGGGTGAGCTACTGCCGCTCCATAGCGAGGGGGAGAGATAAATGAACTGCTTGCTCAGGCGTGATCGCAGACACAAGACGATCCTCTCGTGCCTCTGACATGCTCAATTTACTCCTCATTGTCCAGTGTAATGTGACAGGACTTTTCTCATTTCATCAACCTCATAAGCGGCTGCATGCTACTCTGCCATTAACAGATTAGTCTTCGTCTACAAAACATGCCGACCATATTTCCTTCATGGCATCAATGACCTCACCAGATTTTAGCATTATGGGTATATCCAAAAATGTAGGATTTTTTTCCCCTTATGGCAATTGATGTATACCATATGTATGTAGGTAAGCAGAGAGGCTCACACAGATGTCTGTAATGTATAATGTGAATTAGTCTCTGCTGTGGAATTTTAACCCATGCAGCTCATAAATGCAACTCTTGTTATATCTTGTAATATGTATGTATGCATGTGTGTGTGTATATGTAGTATAACTTGCATATTTCTAGCTCTCCTCTGCACCAAATTACTTTTTTTTACATGCAAGGAACGAAGCCCCATGAGGACAGGGGATTGATCATGTGATCAAGCTATAATGAAGTGTTTATCAGAGGACGTCTGTGTTTTGAAGCTCAGAGCAGCCGTCACAGCACAGCGCTCTTCATTTGACCACCGCCGCCTTTCCTAACAGATGAAAAGCAGACAGATTTCAGGCAGCCTTGACTCAAGGGCATGTCACTTAACAAATGAATAGTTCTCTCTTAGAGGACAGTTGAGCTAGTCACAGAGTGTGGCACCACAAGACCCCTGTGCCTCTTGCACCAGAGGAATGCGCATGCTTCCAGGGAATGGAATGAAGGAAACGTTTCGAAACACTTCACTAAGAATGCCCATGCCTTCAGATCTGTTCAGTATTTTGCTTGTGTTAAAGTTAAATACATTTTTCTCTGCAAAAAACTTTTGAGATTTTTTTCAGCAGACTATTTTTAGTTGTATTAGTATTATTATATAATGCTAGATAAAAATCTGAAGATTTACGTTGTTTGCACGCTTCACATTTTTTGGGCTTGATGACTTGTGGATGTAGTGGAGAATTAGGTGTTAAAGCATAGACTACATAAGCTCTGAACTGATCTGATGGGTAAATGTTTTTTTTCTTGCAAACTCATCAAGCCGTTTGTGTTTGTCAGTGCAGGAAAATCAGTGTGTAAAAGCGGAAGTGGAAATTATAAGCTGTGATATAATTTAGACTGTATCCTTAAATTCCCAAACTGCTACGTCTTCCCATTATGTAAGTAAAGTGTGAAATTTTCTTCAGGATCAATATCTATCTATCTATCGTCTATCTATCCATCCATCCATCTATCTATCCATCTATCCATCCATCCATCTATCTAATGCGAGAATATAATTCATATTACTTATGTAGACATGTGCTGATATTTGTATGCCTTTTTTTGTGCATCTTATGAGCGAATGCAGTACTGAATGGGAAACTCTAAAGGGGTCATACTGTGTGTCATCCTGTTCTTAATACTAAGCCAGCCCTGGCGGTCAGTACTGATCTGCTTAGTCTCTGGAATATTAATAATCCCAATAAGCCAGGGTTTTCAGGGTTTATGAGAGAGTGATAAACCTTCCTGTAGCTTTTTCCATATAATCAGATAGTTACGTCGGCAGATCTGATCGATGCAACATTTGTTCCCTGTGATGATAAAATATTGAAAGCAGTGCTTGCATTATCAAGTCTATTTAACGTTATGTCCTTGAATTGTATTTATGTGCCTGTATGTTTTATTGCATTTATTTGCCTGATGTTAGTGTTTAATGTTAAGAATAAGCTTGAGCCATGTTTTGAGTATATGAAAGAATGAACTGAGCCAGCTGTAGTGATGTAGAAAATCCCAAAATGTTCCCATAGCAACGCTTGGCACTTTTTAAATGAGCTTGTGTGCCAGATGTGCTTCCACAGCCCTTTCCTGATGTCGAGTTGATGGTAAAATAGTCTGTAATCTGCATTCCTATTTTTTTTAACTAAATCCTGAAATCCTAAATTACTTCCTTCACTAGATGCATGTGTACGATCTTGTAGAAAATTACAAATTCTACAATATTATTTCACCATTCATGAAATGTTCCTTTCCCCGAATATACGTAGACAAATTGAACAGTTTTAATAAAATACTTTTTAAAGTAGTGTATTTTTAAGTGTTATTCTCAGCACCCATGTAATGAATATTCAGTTCTACCTATCCTGGAGACAATAACAGGCAGTGGCCTCTTCCTGTAACATTTTAAAAGGTTATACACAACTTGCTCATCCTGTCTGTCACCCTCACACTCACAGCTGATAACGATTCTCCTTTCAGTTTAATGCTTGGCTGTTAATTAACCAATGGTTTTAACTCCTATTTCATAACTTGCAAATGTAAAGACCATGATAAATGGCATTAACAATTTGCTCATGCATATTCATGCTGCAGTTCCAGTCTCAGCTCATAGATAACACTACATGTGGACTATATGACTAGTAGAGTGCAACTTGGGATTTCCGCCTTGGAGCTTTAGAAAATCTTCATCGTGGATGTAGATTAGAGCATATTGAACCTTGAACTTTTTCCTTATTCATTATCCCCCTTCTGCTTTCAATATGATCAACAAGGGCGTTGTTTAAGAGTTATATACTGGGGGGGGGGGTTTGTGTAATACCGATTCAGTTTGCTTACAAATATTTGCTTGATTTTGACAAATATTGTAATCACCATCGTCCTGCGTTTTGCCTGAAGACGTTTATCAACCCCAGCTGCACTTCCTGACGCACAACAGTTCATTTAATCAAATGATATTTCACACAAACGTAATGGAGAGGCACGTATGAGTACTCGATGAATGGATTTCCTGGATGAGATGTGCCGGTTTAGCGAGTGAGTGTTGTTATTGCTGTGTAAGAACACAATCTGTGGTGTGCATTCTTTGGTGATGAGATGTCCAGAACAACGGATACCATCACATGTAGTTCCATGGAAATTCAGGATGCTCATAAATAACCAGGGCACATTTAGGGATGACTTTGCAATTTGCATGATGATGCAGATCTATTTTATCTTTTTGTGGTCGCCTAAAACAATTCCTGGAAATTACTCCCTTAACAGAATGACCTTCGAACTCTGCTGTCTCCTGCAGTTTATCTAGACCTCTGACTCCTCATTTAGTGTTGGTTGTGATGATTTAGTTGCGGTCCTTCTTGGCTGCAGCTGCATCATCTACAAGCTCTCCAGGTGTTGGTCAAATTGAGGTCGAGTAGGACTCGTGAGAATGAACACCTGGATAAAGGGGGTTTAAGATTCTTTAATAACTTTTCATTTAAAGCGTTATAGTTTTAATGATTTGTGTTTATATGGACGCTTGTTTAGGTGGCATTTATACCCACAGCTTTCTCTTGAAGTTTATCAGTTCTTTTTCATTTTATAGGATGGCTCTTTGGGAAACATTGAGGATTTGGCTACGAAGTACTCGGAGTATTACAGCACATCTTACAGTGAAGTGTGTGAGAGGATGGAGGAGCTTCGCAAGCGTAAAGTGGCCCAAGAAGCAGAGATTGTAAGAGTTCTTTCCTTTTTTTTATTTTATTTCTGAACTGTTTTCATAGGAAGATAAGGTTCACCTAAACATCCTTGAGTAACTTCCACTTATATTTCATGATTCCTTTTTTTTTGGTTATGTATACTTTTGTTTTTCAGGCAAATACTGAGTCGATGATCACATCACTTCAGCTGCGCTCAGAAATTCAGGTGTGCCCACAGACCTCTAGTTTGCGTTCCTCATTGCAGATTAATTCGTTATTTTATGTTCAGCTTATCATTTTCATTTAAAGCTGAATGCTAATTTGACCTCTTTCAAGGAGTCCCTGGGGCTGAGCAGTACTGTGTCCACTCCTGAAGTTGAGAGAAGGTACTACTTCTGATTTTATCTTAAAAAGAATAATAATAATAATAATAATAATAATTTCCCCCCAGCATTTTGATGTGTTGTTCCGTTTAATGACTTCCCAAAGATACAGTGTGACAAACATCTTCCATATCCATAAAACATATCCACTCATGTGAGTGTAGAGGTGATGCTTTGCGCACTTCCTGGTGACCCATTTCTCTTCCTTCGTCCTGCTTCCTTCCTATGATTCAGTGATTGTTAGGGTGGGGGAGATAACACCAGAAGCATGCAATAATGCATGCATTCCATTATCTTTTCCATCTTAGTATGTAAATAAGCTTGTATGACATGTTCAAGCTGTAACAAAAATTTGGCTCAAATGTAGTAGCTTATATTCATGGATTAATTGTAGCACTGCTGCATAGACTGCTGATAACTAACATTAGCAACATGTGTCAGCTGAGAGAGAGGAATGCACAGGCCATGTGAGCAGTAGTGTTTCACTAAAAGCCCAACAGCATTTGAAAAGCTTCCATTGTTACTGTGAGCTTTGGTGAGGTGTGTGTTTGGCTCCAGAGCCAACAGCTTGCCTCATTAATTCCACAGTAAGAGATTGATCACTGCTGTAGCAGCCTGTGGGTCTTATGGACTCTACAGCGTGATGATATGTGGAAAGATTAGAAGACATTGGATATTTTGTTAGATATGTTTGCATAGCTTGAAAATATGAAGAAAATAATGTGGGAAAACAGGTGAGGTGGACCTGCACTGGCCTGGCTGCTTTCCTGAGAGCTGAAGTTTATAGTGACTTTTTTATTTTATTTTATTTCTAGGTTGATCAAGTCAAGCTCAGAAGATGGATCTGGAGGTAGGTCTTCTTGATGTGTGTTTGTGTGTGTGGTGTAAATATCATTAATTCTTTCGTGAGCCTCCTTTAGCAGTTTGTTAACAGTTTGTTGGAACTGCGATGGGACTGGAATGTCTTGACATTTCCTTTTCTAATGTAGGAAAATGGGACAGAAAGAAAAACAAATCCTTCTGGCAGAATTTCCGGAAGTCACAGAAAGGCATTACACGCCAGACGTCAAAAGGTGCTGCTGACATTTTTATCTATGACCTGATGCCTATTAGATCTCTGTGTTCACCTTATCTATCTCTGACATGTTTTGACTCTTGTCTGCAGCTGATGACCTTGGCTTTGTAGCCAGTGAGATCACAATGAGCGATGAAGAACGCATCCAGCTCATGATGATGGTGAAGGAGAAAATGATAACGGTAGAAGAGGCCTTGGCTCGGGTATGTCACTGCTGTCCTTTATTCTGGTGTGGTGTTGTGAGATCTTAGTGTGATACATTTCTTAGTATGACAATTTCTTAGTATTTCTTAGTATTTAAGTGAATTCAGCGGCCACATTTAACTTGCATGGTTCAGTAAACATCACAATTAATTTAATTGAATTCAATGGATTTAAATAACGCTTCTTTCTGTAGCTTAAAGAGTATGAGGCTCAAAATCGTCAGTCTAATACCAGAGACCCAACCGAGTGGACTGATGCTTCCAGTCCTACTATGAACGAGCTCTTGATAAACTTTAATGTAAGTAGCAGTGCTTTTCTAATTTTCAGTTTTGGATAAAACTTTTGAATGGGCTACACTTGCACACACTGATGGCTTTCCTTTGTTGCACCCTCGTACTCCTGAGCCACTTCAGCGAGCGAGTTAATAGCAGCTGTGTATGATTAGACGTGCCACATCCTTGTTTGCTGTAATGAGTTTATTGGCTGCGCCACATCCTCCTGTCTCGGGCATTCTCCCAGCAGGAATGTCACCCACTCTGTCAGGCATTTGTTGATGTCACTCCCCCCTTCACGGCCTGGATGTGAACCACTGCTCTTCCCCATTACAAATCCATCAGTCCACCACGGGGCCATGTCCCCAACCCCCTTTTTAAGCTCTATTCATCGCCGTCAGTACTTTAACCCCCCATTGTGTCACATTGGCTGTATGCAGCACTGCTCAGAGTTCTGCAGGGCACAGCTTTTTCAGGCAAGGAGGGTGTGATTAGAGAGCTCAGTTAAATGTCCCATTTTCCCCCTTGGCAATCTCCGGGTTTTTTTTTTTTTTTTTTTTTTACAACTTAGTCCCTCATAATTTACTGATGGTATTATGGCAACTAGTCCTACATTATATTAGTCTGTAAGTGTAATTGTAGGATTGTAGTTTATGTATTGGGAAACGGATCAGTCGAAAAATGTGCAAGAATACATTGTTATTGTGGTTATATTATTAAAAGAGTGATTGGCATGTGCTCATGTGCTTTGCGGTGTTGCACTTAGACCTTGAACAAGACCATGAGATTAGTGCAGAATCATAAGAAAAATATAAAAAATTCCTCACGCTTCGATAGTTCTCTGGCAAAATGTATCAGTAACACCAGCAATAGGGTTACTGTGCTGAATTCTTTCTCAGAGCACAAAACCTCTGAATTTTTTCTGATGCTGCCTTTAACCAGAATAAAAAGCCTTTCATTTTCAATTCTCTTTTTACCCACAAAGTTCTCATGTATAGAACATGTTAGCAGCTGTTCGTGTCTAATTTTAAGAACAGACTTTGTTTCTGTCTATGTGGGAAGCTTGATTATAAACAGAACTACCTGTGGTTGCTTACCATCGGTGCTTTATCAGCTGTGGCTAGAACACACATGTCAAGCACCCGAGGTTGGAAAAGTGTGGTTGGCTAAAAGTATGGTTGCAGTCTGACTGTATGTGTCTCATTAGGTTTGAGAAGGGAGCCCGCAGCAAGCAACTATTAAAACACCTTGCTGTGAATCATTATTCACAGAAGCTTCAGTGTTAAAAGTGTATTGTCTCCCAAGTTGCGCTTTGAAAAGACAATGTAATAAGTGCAGTTCTGTAGTCTGTAGAGTGAAACTTGCCAAACTGATTTAAAACTGTCAAATACTTTACCTGCTGATTGATTTTATATTTCACATGTATATCTTTTTTTTTTTTTTTTTTGTATTTTCAACCTGCCCTTAATCACTAAAATACATTATAATAACTATTATTATTACAAAGTCTGTTCCTAGAGAGCTTAGTGTCTACAAAAAGTGATTTGAGCGCATAGTTTCTGTTTGAGATAAAAACAGGGGTATAATATCGGGGAAAAACACCAGGCTGTCATCATTCTATCATTCTGGCTGTCTCTGTCTTTCTTTAAGTACTAAACTCAAATGCCAACTTTTATCATAATCACATATTTTCAGATGCTCCTCCGATTAACATATTTGTATTTTATGCTTTATTAATGAAATTGCTAAAAGCTAGTTAAGCTGTATTGAAGGGCATTGGTTAAATGGTCTTTTAACTCCTCCGTCCTCGCCTGCAGTCACAGGACCAGTCAGACGATGAGCTGGAGGACTCCGCAGCTTTTAGCAGGCTTCATAAGCTGGTCAACTCTACCCGACGTGTGAAGAAAAAGCTCATTAGAATAGATGAGAGCAAGAAATACACATCAAAAGGTGAGGAATTTACTCTTTTGCTGCACATTGCAAAAGCTTGATACGTCTGCTCTTCTTTTCAATGTTTTTTATTTTAAAACTGTTAGGATACACGTTAAGAGAAGGAAAGGGGATGAAAACGAATTAAATAACTATAATATACATCACCATGTCTCTGTGTGTATAATTCTGTTGTCTCTTGCAGACTCTTTGAGCTCTGACTTCTCTCCTACATGTGAGGAAAGGGCCTCTCTCTACTCAGGTGTACAGAAGCATCAGGAAATGTCTCAGGGTGATGGATTGGCCTCAAATCTGCATGTGGATGGAGACTCGGACAGCCTGACCACCTCTCCGTCCTCCAGCAGCCTGGACACCCACAGTGGCCATAAGCAGTTTAAGCCATTTGCCAGTAGCCAGGGGCTAAGCTACCCTCCCACAGGGCCCGGTCAGGAAACTTCAGTGATGGACGGAGATAGCCGCTCATCCTTTTCAGAAGCTGAGGGCTACGGTGAGGAGGAGCCCAGGTTAAGTCGTTCTGTGACTGATGGGGAAATGAGACGAGCCCTGAGTCCCTCTAAATTACATGGGGTGAGTTAAGAAACTGATGCCCTAGCTACCCTGAAATGCTATCTATTTATGTGGTCCTACCTTGTCCTTCGATGGTACTTCCATTCAAACTATGAAAGAACATCTATGGAATTATGTAGTCAACAAATACATCGTAAATATGTTTTATATTTTATAGTATACGTGTACTTTCTTTAAGTAGAAAGTAAGTATGTATATGTATGTATGCACGGATACATTAATGTATGCATGTATGCATTAATTTATGTATGTTTGTATGTCCTTTTACTGTGTTATTGCTTCCAGTCAGAGTGATAACAATGGGAAGCATTTTTAAGTATTTTCATAAGTAGATCTGGTAAACCTCTACTGGATGAGTGGAATGTAAATCGAGAGTGTTTCCTTTCATTTCCTTTTTGCTTTCATTTATTCCTTCTCTTAAAAAGTCACAGCTGATTTACATACTCTAACTAGCTGATGTATTATTCCCATATTTTGTGCCATTTGTAGTGGTGGCCTTGTGTTTTTATCAGTTCAGACAATTTAGTTTTTGTGAAAAATGCATGCTTTTGAAAACGATAAATTAAATATACTTTGTATTCCGTCATGCTTAACTATCTCTCTCTCATTTATTTATTTATTTATTTATTTATTTATTCCCACAGAGGGCATGTAGCTTTGGAGGGTTTGACCTAATGAACCAGTCTGTATACACAAGACACAGCTGTAACACTCATGTAAGTACTTAACAAAATATTATATTCTAAATCAGACAATATAGGAGAGCAGGTATTGCACTTTCTTTGTTGTTTGCAGTACAATAAATGGCAGGACTTATTGTGTACGCTTTGTCCACACACTTCTCATCTGATTGAGGTTAAGGTTGGGGTCAGTCTGCCAACATGTTTTGTGATTTCTCTGCAGAGTGATAATGGGACCATCAGCAGGAGAGATGCAACAAGGTCACCAACTCCGTCCCGCATTTCTCTCGGGAAGAAGGTGAAATCGGTGAAGGAGACCATGAGGAAACGCATATCCAAGAAAAGTAGTTCTGTCCTGTTTGAACAGGTATTGGAGCAATGAATGGTAGTATCTATTTCTGTTATCACTGAGCACAGGGAGCTCTCATGGTACTCTTAATATGTGTTGTTTTAGAGATGTGCAGCAGGGTTGTGATGGTGTCACAGTTGAATGGTTAGTCACACGGTATGATTGGATAGTTACATGAGTTTTGACATTTTCAAAACTACATGCATGTATGGTGGTGCAGTGAATAGTTCTGTAGTTCTTCCTGTTTTTGTGTTGGTTTTCTTCAGGTTCCCCCAGTTATCACTTCAAGAACATGTACATAGACTGATTGATTGGCTATGTTACATTATTTATGTATGAGTGAGTATAGGAATGTGTGTGTGTGGTGGTGTGTCTGGGAGGAGTAGGAAGGGATAGTGGAGGGCATATGTATGGTGCCCTATGATGGGCTGGCATTCCCCCACCTTGTGTCCTGTGTCCCTGGGACACGTTCCTGACGCACCATGACCCTTACCAGGATAAAGCGGTTACTTAAGATAAATGATCCATGGAATGAATTAAAATCAATTTCTTATATTCCTTTATATATTATAATTTTGTATATTACTCGCCAACTTTATTTAAGTGATCTTATCTCTTATCTCGGACTTATGTTATGTCTCAAAACTTTCACGACCCCTTTTCTCACCCCAATATTTCTTTACTATGCAGCACTGACTGTATAATCCTTTACTGTTGTAAACATCCAGTATGACATTACAACCTTTGCTGCAACTCAGTCACAGTGATTTTGATCTCTACAGCATTAAAACCTATAGTATTTGCTTTGTCATGCAATTTTCTATACATTTGTATGTGTTGCCTGCCCCCTACTGGCAATTTTATTAAAATATAAATTACAAATATAACATAAGGCTATTCTCTCTCTCTCTCTCTCTCTCCCTGTATGTTTCAAACAGATGAGTCCAAGCAGAGAACCTGAGTTACTCCAGTCCCCCCACACTGACACAGACTCACTGGAAAAACACAAGCTCAAGTCCGGCGGTTCTGTTGAGAGTCTGAGAAGTTCACTTAGTGGACAGAGCTCAATGAGTAAGTGTGTGCGGCAGTCTTCGCATCAGTATTCTCATGCACAAGTGATCAAAAGTCTTCCTAATATAATGACATTAAACAACTCTATTTGATGTGAGTTTAAATGGATTTGCTTTTGCAGGTGGCCAGACAGTAAGCACCACAGACTCCTCGGCAAGTAACAGAGAGAGTGTGAAGTCAGAGGATGGTGATGACGAGGAGTTGCCTTACAGAGGGCCATTTTGTGGCCGAGCCCTTGTACACACTGACTTTGTCCCCAGTCCCTATGACACAGATTCCCTCAAACTCAAGGTAAGAGATTTGAAATTACTAACACTAAATGATATTCAAGTAAAAAAAAAAAAAAAAAAAAAAAATAGTATAGTAAAGCAGTATTTGGAAAATACTTTGGGTAGAAAATGAATACCAAGAATGGAGTGAAAAGAAAATGCTCAGGCACACAGCATTGATGCATTTCAGCTGAGACATTTCTGTCATCGTGTTTTATAAATGTTTGTAGGTTACACATACACATATGTGCATGTACTGTATGTGTGTATATGTGTATATACACACACAGTGTAATATATATATATATATATATATATATATATATATATATATAAACAAAACATAAAAAAAGT
>JAQQZT010000005.1:12728159-12742157 GCA_030068275.1 Clarias platycephalus | reverse complement strand
CCCCCCCCCCCCCCCCCCCCCCGCCCACACCCAGATAAAAAGGTGTCATCTGTAAATTCTCTTCACTTTCTACTATATTGAAAACTCTAAAACAATTTATTATTTGATGATTTACAATGTGAATGTAATTGTTTGTTAAAAAAGAAATGCACTCGATTGTAGATCTAGTGGCTGTAACACCCCCCCCAAAAAGCCAGGAAAGGTGACTGTTTGCCAATGTGTAACATCACCATTTCTCTCAATAACACTTTTTTAAGCATTTGGGTACTGAAGACTTAAAAAAGTGTTATAGACAGAAATGGTGATGTTACCATGGCCAGTCGACCATGTTTATGAAGAGGGTGTTTCCACATTTTTTCATTAGGCAGGTCTTCAGCCTCGCAATTGTACTTGATATTTGTTGCCATACTTTGCACTTCATAATGCCCCATGCATTCTTAATTGAAACAGGCAGGCCAGTCTAGCACCCGTACTCTGTGTTTAGCAGCCATGCATGCATAACACGAGCAGAATGTTAAATATGAGCAGAATGCCAAAAAAAACCTCTTCCCAGTTGTGTTTAACTGATGGCACTTAGTTAGTAACCTAGTGTAAGTATCTATCCAGTGAGGTAAACTTCGAAGCACTTTTTGTAAGTTGCTCTGGAAAAGAGCATCTGCCAAATGTCTAAATGTAAATGTAAATGTAAGAATGTGGTTTGGCGTTGTCCTGCTGGAAAATACAGCGATGTCTCTGTATCTCTGTATGGTGTTTAGATGGAAGCATATGTTGCTCAAAAAGTAACACATTTTTCTGCATTAACGTTGCCTTTACAGATATATAATACGTGTTTGGTAAAAAATTATAATTAAATCTTCTTCATCATGTTGTTTTTTGTTGTAACTGTTAACAGGGCCAATCTTCTCATTTTTATGTTGTTACTTATGAACTTATTCCTATCAGCCATGGCCATCACCATGTAGCTAGGTTAGCCGAGTTATACAAAGTAACCTCGAAAGTGAAAAACAAGTGGGGTGTCTAACAAGAAGGGGAAAACAAGTGATTAAAATAGAGGGAGTGATCTGGAACCAAGAATACTTTTTCATTTGTCATAGTGCATTTTTTGGAACATTACAAATTGCCATATTGGATATTCCCTGTGCTTGTGCATTGGCTCTTTTTTCAAATTTAACCCTTTTTACAGCTTACAATCTACCTGAGCCTCCAATAATGAACTGGACTCCATATTAACTGGGATATTGAACTTCCAGTCGCCTAACACACATTACGACTGCAAAACAATCCCTGCTATCTGTTATCCCCCAAATGAGGATGGGTTCCCTGTTGCGTCTGGTTACTCTCAAGGTTTCTTCCTTTTGCCATCTAAGGGAGTTTTTCCTTGCCACCGTCCCCCTCGCCTTGCTTATCAAGGACAATCTAATCATATTAATTTATACAAATAAAATTGTATTTAATTTAATATGTGAAATATGAACAGCCTGTCCTGATTTAAATCTCTTTTGCTCCTATAATAACTTCCACTCTTATATGAAGACATTAAATAATATAATACTATGGTGACTTACCCTCCCCGAGCACTTTATTAGGAACAGTATACTGCTACTGGAAACGACCTCCTTTTGCTCTCAAAATATCCTCAATTCTCTACAACATGTTGAAACCTTTGTACTGAGATTGATAGTCCTCAGATTCATGTTTTTGTTGTCAAATTCTGACTCCACCACCCAGAGGCGTCATGTCTGTTAAATGTTTCAGATTACACGGTTGTAGAAACTGTTAAATAAACTTTTCGTAGTAGTTTTTTTAAATTAGCCGTACTAATTAAATTTTAAAGCCAAATGTGCTTTTCTGTTTCTTTATATTTTTATTTGACGTCTCTTTATTTGACAGCAGTACACATAGACACCCCTCTATGTTTTGGTTTATTCCAACTGAAGATTGGATCAACCGCTGTGTCAGGGATTAATAACGAATCTGAGATCAAAACATGACAATAGTATGACAATGAATAATTGTATAAATAACTTCACTTCACTTCACTGATACGGACACACGCATACAGAGGCAGGAATTGAACACTGATCCCCTGATGTGCGAGGCCGCAGTGCCAAGCATTAAGTCACCATGCTGCCTGCTTTATCTCTTACATCCAGATTTTAATTGTGCTCCCTCAGAAGTGTTGAAAGCCTGACTTCTCTGCTACCATCTGTATGCTTCAGCAGATCATCAGTAAGATAAAACCTGCCCATCTGGCAACAACAATTATGCCACAATCAAAATGACTGGGATTTTCTATTGTGGTTAATGTAAACACTGGGCAAAGCTGCTGGCCCTGTTCTGCAAGATTTTATTCACTGAACCGGTGACACACACTGATTAAATAACTATAAGGATCTGTAGAGGTTCAAAACAAGGTGCTCGTCAAGTGCAAAGGCTTTCGTCTAGTACAAATGTCTGTTTATTGTTTATGGGACACTAGAGGTTACCCGCAGCTCAGCCAACGTGCAGATCCTGACGCCAATTTACTGCCGCTCCTCACGCTGCCCCAATGATTTGGCAGCCCTTACTTCTGCCTGTCTTGTGCGCCGTCGCTGTAGACGCTCTATAGTCTGATCAGAGGTTTCAGTAGGACTGAGATCGACCTGACGTACCCATTTTCACTGTAGATGATGCTGCCTACTGTTACAGTGGGTGAGGAACACCCACCTGTGACACGCTCAAAGAAAGACATAAAGGTTGATGTGGGTGAAGATGATGAAGTGCCTACTGTTGTATCCAGTGAAGAACATCTGTGACATGCTTGGGACGGAACACCTGTAAAGGAACTACCTAAACACACAAACAGAATTTCAGTCTTATACAAAAGAGGTGGCTCAGTGTCTCTTCGCCTCCCATGCAGAAGGCCCAGGCTTGATTCCCAGCCAGTGCCCTAACTCCAGCCACTGTATGCAGTGCCGGTCCCAAGCCTGGATAAAATGGGAGGGTTGTGTCAGGAAGGGCACCCGGCATAAAACCTGTGCCAAACTTGTATGTGTGGACCAGATGGTCTGCTGTGGCAAGTATTGTATCGGGCCAAACCTGTTAACTATTGAATTCAGTTGTTTCAGTCAGGCCCCTTATCCCCAGTGAAGAGCAATCTTAATGCTTCAGCATACCAAGACATCTTGGACAATGCTATGCTTCCAAATTTGGGGAAGGCCTTTTTCTATTCCAATATGACTGTGCCCTGGCCTAGCGCACAAAGCAAGCACTATAATATTTTGTTTGATGAGTTCGGTGTGGAAGATCTTAAATGGCCCGTCCTGACCTCAACCCCATCAAGCACCTTTGGGGTTAATCAAAGGCCTGCCAGGCCTTCTTGTCCAATATCAATCCCTGACCTCATAACTGCTCTACAGAATGAATGGGCATGAATTCCCAAAACTCCAAAATCATGTGGACTGCCTTCCAAAAAGAGTGGAAGCTGTTATAGCTGCAAAAGGAGGACCAAATGTGGTTTGGCCAAAAACTTTTGTCCATATAGTGTATATATATATAACTTACAAACCTTTAACATTAAATAATAACACACCTTTTCCTTAAATATCCACAAGAGGGCACCAGTCTCATTTGTTTAAACAATAGTTTGAACCAAAATCTCGCGATATTAGGGCTGTGGACGTGATCCGTTTAAGGTAAGGTCCTGGAAGCTTTGTATCTACGATTACTGCAATGTCCTTGACAGGTTCTTAATGTGTGTAAAAAATAATTACACAAGGGTCAGCGCATATCACATACAGAGCAAAGCTGCTGTTTATGGCACGTGTTCCGACGTGCACGAGGACAAAAACAGAAAGCCTTTGTTTTGCCTTTGTTAATATGGCGTTCATATTATAGCCGGTCAGCTAGCTGCACTGCTAACAGCAGAAGATATGTGAGACACTACTGTATGAAACAGACAGCTGGGGTTCTCACCTAGAAATAGACGATGAGGAAATATCCCATTTTCTGCCAGACATGTAGAATACACGCCAGATTAATCAGGATAAAACCACATCATTTGTTCGGCATAGCAGAAATCCGTTATCATGGGCGAAAAGAAGAAGGAGGAGGAGGAGGGAAGTCGTTATTTATTCATGAGGTCTCTTATTCATGGAGTTATGTGTGACTGCCCCGGAGCATGCTATGTGCACGTGTTTAAGAAACCAACTCACGTTTCTTGCTAACCTAGTTAGTGAAAACCCTGCCGTATATTTATTTTTTATCAGTACATGTTGCGTGTTTGTCGTTTTATGTTGTACATACACTGATCAGCCATAACCTTATGACCACTCGCCTAATTGAGTAGGTCCCCCTCTGCCACCAAAACAGTAATGACCTGTGTGTTCTGACATCTAACTACTGAAACTAGCATTAACCTTCTATTGAATCAGACACAGGCCAGCCTTCAATCCCCATCCATAATCCTTGGTCACCCATAACCCTGTCCTGACCACGGCAGACCAGGAACATCCTAGCTGCAGTTTTGGAGTTGCTCTGATCCAGTTGTCTAGTCGTCCCAAGTTGGTCCTTCTCGCAGTGAACTTGTTTTTTTTAACCCTTTCCCCCCAAAGTTGATAAGGATTTGAGTGAGAAGGCCCAAACTGTGATGGCTAGATGACTGGGTCAGAGCAGCTTCAAAAGTGCAGCCCTTGTGGAATGTTCCTGGTCTGCAGTGGTCAGGACCTACCGAAAGTGATCCAAGGAAGGAAAACCGGTGAATTGACAAGGTCATGGGTGGCCAAGGCTCACTGATGCACATAGGGAGCAAAGCCTGGCCCGTGTAGTCAGATCCACAAAGAAGCATGAGTGTAGCTCAAATTGAAGAAAAGGTTAATGCTGGTTGTGATAGAAAGGTATCAGAGCACAGTGCATCACTGTTATGGTGGCAAAAGTCAATATTAGTCAGGTGGTCATAATGTTATGGCCGATCGTAATGTTTTGGTAAATATTAAAATATTAATAACGTGTTATAAGAACCATATATCATTTTTGTTCATACACATTCACCTTTCATACAAACTTGTGTAAAGCTGCTTTGCGGCAATGTCAATTGTTAAAAGCACTATACAAATAAAATTGAATTGAATATGCCACTGACCATCTATTATACGTTAATGACAACCATGCAATGAAAATATGTTGTACAAAAACAATGTCTTTGGGTTGATAATTGTTTTTCCCCTTGTCATTTTTATAGATTGCTACACAAAGCAGAATGTCAGAGCGAACACAAATTCCCAGCTTGCTGAACTTTCATTCATTATCACACAAGGATACAATTCTTAATAAATTTGACACACTGAGAAAAAGACAAATGCTTTGTGATATAACCCTCATTGTTGAAGATGTGCATTTTAAAGCACATAAGGCTCTTCTGGCTGCGAGCAGTGAATATTTCTCCCTGATGTTCACTGCTGAAGACCAGGCCTGCCAGACTGTATGTAGGTTGGATGGTATGGCGGCAAAGACCTTCGCATCTGTGCTTGAGTTCATCTACACTGCCAATGCGTCTGTGGACGAGAACAGCACTGAGCAGCTGCTTGACATGGCCCGCTTGCTAGAAATAAGCGACCTAGTCAAAGCCCATGCAGACTTGCAATTTAGGAGCGCAGCCTCAACGTCAAATGTCTGCTCAGAAGTACGTGATAGTGACACAAGCACAAATGAAACCAAACGCAAAAGGGGACGGCCAAGGAAAAACATTAATCATTCTGTACCAGACTTGGTACTACTGCCTCAAGAGACCAGACTTCACAATGAATCTGATAAAGCTACAGTGGATTTACCTGTGGCCTCCCCAGAGTCCACAGAACCTACATGCCACTCTGATCCCCTTCCCAATGACTCAGACGATGCGGATTATGACCCAAGTGAGGACAGACCTCGGCATGGCAAGCGCAGAATAAGGCAGCCAGTGAAACTAAAAAGCTACAGGGTAGGAGAGGAATTTAGTGAAGGAAGAGTCCTGGGAAAGAGGGGCAGAAAGAGGAAATACCCAGCCACAGAACCTCGTTGTGATGAGTGCAGCAAAGTTTTTAAAAACCATTTATTTTTGAAAATACATCAGCGAACTCATACAGGTAAATATGTAACTAGGGTTTAATGGTTTCAGTCAATGATGCATGTTTACATTAAATGGTTCTCTATGATATCTTTTTTCTTGCTCTTGTATAGGAGAAAAACCCTTCCGGTGCCATGTTTGTGGGAACTGCTTTACACAGAAACATACCCTTTTAGTTCATCAGCGGATGCACACTGGAGAAAAGCCATTTGTGTGCAGCATTTGCTCTAAAGCCCTCTCCACAAAGCACTCCCTGCAAGAACATATGAACTTGCATGCAGGTATGGAAAGCTGCTGGGAATTTTTCATTACCATACATTTTTTCATTTTTATAGCAATAATATTCTAGTTCATGTCACATATTTTGATGTACCTCTATTTTCTTTCTCAGAAAATAAATCTTTTAGCTGTGATCAGTGCGGAAAAACTTATAGCCAGAAGAGGCAGTTAAATAGTCATTACCGGGTTCATAGCGGAAAAGCATTACCTGAATGTGCACATTGTCACCACAAGTTTAAGGATACAGCACAACTAAAGAAGCATCTCAGAACACACACAGGTAACAAGACAATGGGGCTCATATATCTTTTGGATACTCTGGTTAAGCTTCCAGACAAAAAGCTAGTGACATTATTATTTCACATATACTGTAAGTGGTACCTTGAACTGTGTAAAGGTGTACAGTAAAGGTGTACAGTAAATTGTACAGTAAAGAGTGCACTAAATTATTGTGTCTTTAAATCATTCCTCTCAATTCTATCTCACTTTTCTATTGACTGACTGCACAATTTCTCTAAAGTTCATTAGTTGTTTTATCCACTATTCCAAACTTGCACCTCCAGGGTCCAGGTTCGATTCCCGCCCCGGGTCTGTGTGCATGGAGTTTGCATCAGCAAAAGCTGATAGGCGTTCCCAAATTGCTTGTCATATGTGAATAAGCCTGTGAGTATATGTGTGCCCTGCGATGGATTGGCACCCTATCCAGGGTGTACCCTGCCTCATGCTCACGACTCTGGGATAGGCCCCAGGGTCCCTGTGACCGTGTATATAGGATAAAGCGGTATAGAAGATGAGTGAGTGAGTGACCTAAAGCACAAAGGTTTCGTCAGAGTTGACTCTATTCATTTGGTGTTTTAGGTGAGAAACCTTTTACATGTGAGATTTGTGGGAAGTGTTTTACTGCCAAGAGCACACTGCAGACACACATCAGAATTCACAGGTAGGCTGCCCTCTTTCTTCTTTGAAAATTACTGAATCAGCTACAGCAGGGATTCCCAGCCTTGCTCCTGGAGGACCCCCCTGCTCTGTACATTGTAGTGTTTTTTTCAGCTTCCAGCACACATTCTTGAATAGAACCGAGTGTGGTAAAGCAGGAAAACACTAAATTGTGCAAGGCAGGGGGTGCTCAAGGACCAGGGTTGGGAATCAATGAGCTACAGTCTTAACATTGGTGTGTGATGATTTTGACGTTTTCCTTATTCCTGATATTGTCTTGTTTAGAGGAGAAAAGCCGTATGTGTGCAACATCTGCAGCAAGTCTTTCTCTGATCCTAGTGCTAAAAGACGCCATGTGGCCTCTCACACAGGGAAAAAGCCCTATATGTGCTCCGTGTGTAGTCTTTCTTTCACCCGTCTGGACAATCTAAAAGCACATACTAAAACTCACGAAAGAGAGCGGACAGAGGTGGAAGACACGCAATTAACCACGGTGGAGGCCATGGAAGGGAATGAGAAGATGCACAATGTCCTGGAGCTTCAGCAGTACCAGCTCCCCGCCCATTCAGAGCAGGAGATCCAGTTAGTGGTTACAACTGAAATGGACAATATTAACCTAGTGGCGGGCCAGAAGCCGGGCAGCCTTAATATCATCACTACAGAGAATGGTCCAGAGGAACTGGCAGCAGCAGGACAGACCCATCCCAGCCTCACCCTTCTCACTCATCCCTCTGCCCATATCCAGAACGTGGCTCTGGTCACTCAGGACGAACTAGACCCCAGTGCACAAATCCAGACAATCAGTGTAGTCGAAGGTCAGGTGAGTAGCGAGCAAGCTGAGCAGATGCACGTCATCACACTGACTAAAGAAGCAATGGAACACTTTCAGGTTCAGCACGGAGCTCCACAACAGCTGCAGATTAACTCACGGCCCCTTCAGCAGCTACAGGTGATCCAACAGGCCGTGCCTCAGCTTTCTGCTACACAAGAGCCTCCTAGAGAGCAGCGCAACCACACAGGTACTATCCATATCAGCAGCCAAGCCGGCCAACCGATCTCCATCAGCCAGACCAGTGAGCAGATCCCAAGCAATCAGATCCAAGGACAGACTTTTCAGATACAGGCAGGTACAGTCTCGTACCTTTATACCACAGGTCTTGCTCCCCAGAGCTAAGGACAAGGTGCAACAAACTAAGATTTAGCATAATAACTGCTAGTGCTGATGGGGCAAAATATTGTATTTATCACCTATAATTGTACAAAGTGGAAAGTGGAGCTTTACTGACTGTTTAAGGAGCAAATCCAATTTAGCACAACTAATGACAAATGTCTTGCCACTTTATCAACTTATATGCATGAGTTGGGCTAAATATGAAGGTTGTAAGTAAATTTTACAAACTATATGACTCATATGTAGAACTCGAAGCATATAAAATTACATAACATTAATGAAAGCTTAACTTTATTTATGATCTAAGGTGCTGGGATTGATTGCAATAGCATGTTTGTGGTACTGCAAGCTATGTGAATTGCCACAAAAAATTTAAACCAGTCATGTTCAGCTAAGATGTGGCATTCTAACCTATCGACTCCTACCTCTCATCTAGTGATTTAACATTAAGAGATCTCTAGACCTTTTAGAGTTTAGGATGTAGTTGTTGTTTTTTTTTTAATGTAATTTGTTAAACCCATTTTTCAATTTTTTTTTCTCTTTTGCCTCTCATTCAGGTATAGTTTCAATAAAGATGTTAACAGTGTCATTTCTCTTGGGCAAAATTATGTAAAAGTACCTATTAATTCATTTTTTTATTTTTATTTATTCATTTAAATTAGTACATTATAGCAATATAAAATTCCTTCAATGAAACTAAAGGACCCAAACATGTTCACATTACACATATTGGTGTAATGTAAAGGCCCAAATACTTGTGGCTATGTTCTGTATTTCTTATACTGTCTCTGCTAGAAGACAGTGCATTTTATTCTGTGGGTAGACAAACGAGGAACGAGAAGTTAAAAAAGTTAGTACCCCCTCTTTTAAGTCTCTATATTTTGGTAAAAAGAGAAAAACATAATAAAAATCACATATTAGTGGCACATCTTAGTATTAGGCAAAAGCAACCTCAGACAAACATCATCATATACATTTTGTCACTGTGCTATTATTTATTTAACAAAAATGAAGCCAAAAATAAAATGTGG
Source organism: Clarias platycephalus (assembly GCA_030068275.1). NCBI lineage: Eukaryota > Metazoa > Chordata > Actinopteri > Siluriformes > Clariidae > Clarias > Clarias platycephalus. The sequence goes on along the minus strand of JAQQZT010000005.1, from coordinate 12,732,658 downwards.
GCAATACGTAGTACCCCTTACTGCTTCCATGGGATTTTAGAGGGTAAGTTTCTGCCAATCATTCCGCCCTTGATTAATTATTGATCCGCAGGTGTGCAGACCTCTATAAAAGCAGAAGTTTTGGCAGTTTGCTGGTCTGGAGCATTCAGGGTTGTGTTAACACAATGCCAAGAGGGAAAGACATAAGCAATGGTCTTAGAGAAGCAATTGGTGCTGCACATTAATTTGGAACGTGTTTCTAAAACCATTTCCATGTCATTTGGAGTGCAACATTCTACAGTGCACATAGAATAAAAAAACACATAGAATTAAAAGAGGGGATACTAACTTTTTAACTTTACGGTAGATATATAGAATGTGCAGCTTGATGAAAGATACTGTAAATGACACTTTCAGTACCTGATGGGGAGGAGAGTTTAAACAGTGTTGCCTCAATGCTGGAGGGCTGGCTAGGCGTCGTCCACTTTATGCATTCATGATGAAGCTGGCATGCATCTCTGCTATTCTTGCAGCTTTAGTAAACAACCTCTACAGTTCCACTACCTTCAATAACATCCAATTACTGGTCTCATTTAATTGTGTGTCTGTACACCGACTGCACTGTGACCTTTCTAGAGACAAATATGTTTTATGGAGACCTACCAGCTCAATGACTGTATTTACATATTAAATAATTTACCAATTAACCATAAACAATTTTTTTAAAATTGTCTTGTTTATCTTGTGTCCAGATTCTGAACATACTGAGAAATCTCTGAAGCATATGGACATTTAGGCGGTTGCCCACATGCTTCTGGATCAACATTCTCAAAGTGTAGACTGCCCTCCTGTGAAAGCCAGGCTCATTTCCCAGCCTCCCGCAGAGGGCACTGCATTCTGATGAGTCTGCAGAGTATAACAGTGTGTGGCATACCTGTGGGAAGGGCCGTGTCATGCTGGGGTGGCTATGACATCACCACATTCATTTCCCTGTTTATCTTCCTCTTATTAGGTCTGTTCTTTTTGAGCTGCTCCACATAAACAAACAGAGCAGCACATGTACGCAATGCCATCCTACTTACAATCATGTTGAAGAAAAAAGAAAGGTTTAAAGAATTGACAGTCAGAAAACAAGATGGTCAATTAAATGAAAAAAAAAAAAGAAAAGAAAATAATTGTTATAGTACCACAACATAGTTAAAAAGAAATGTGTCTATCTGCCATGTCTTGATGTCAACCTCCATGGCTGCTAGAGGGGGTTGAACAGCTTGGTTGTCCTGGGTGTATGCCAGCAAAGCCTCATACTACTGTTTCTTTCCCATCTGCTAAGCCAGAGCTCACATACTCGGGTACTAAATCTCCATCCTATTATACATTGGCATGAACATTTATCATGCATCAAATTAAACGCATGCATTTCTGTTACACATCTGATTAAGAGAAAAGGAAAAGAAGTATTCCAAAACTGACGACCTTATTCTGTTCATTCTGTTCATTCACTCTCATACAGTAGTTGTCATGTTTGTTTTGTGTTTCGAACCTGAACACAAATTAGTGGTGTCCTGGAGATTAAAAAAAAAAAAAAGTAATAATTTAGCTCCTTAGTGGCACAAAAGAAAAGGAATACAGAAATTGTGAGTTTGAATCGTTCTGATTCCACCGCCAGTCCTAACCTAGCCATAGGACTCCAAGAGAGCCTACTCTATACTATATACTCTGACCCTAGCCAATCATTGGTGTCCGTGAGCCCATGCACGAGGAAGGGTGGATTGCACATTCCTTAGAATTCCCTTGAACAGCACACTGAAAATATGTGATGGGCAATTCATACGATGACCAAGCATGAAAAGAAGATCATATCTTGTAATCTGCAAGTCTGCAGAGAAACTGCATCTGTTTAAAATTAGCCCATATCCTCCACACACCGATAATGTAAAATGGAGGGCTTTTACAGGAACTGAAGTACTTTGAGATTCCATCAGTAACATTAGCTGTATGCAGAAATCTACAGGTGTTGCATTATAGCTGTTAATGTGGAATGTTGAAAGATATCACATGAACGCTCAGAGACAGGAAAAGCTGACCAGCACATTTTTTTTTTTTCCAAACTATTTTTAAAGCAGTGTTATAGGGGCCTACTTAATGTGCTGGGAAGAAAGTGATCAACAGGGGAATAAAAAGCCTGTCCACCCCACCAAGAGAGCGCTCAACTCTTAGTCTGGAATTTCACTTTTCTGGGACTATTGGGATACGAACCCAACAACTGAGGGAAGCCGTAGATCACTGTATCTCTGGGTAATTTATATGGAGTTCGAGCATTTTTGTAACTGGAGCACATGAACAGACTGGGCAGCTCTAGACAAGACCGGCTGAAGCAGAGGAAATTTACTGCATATGTCAAGCTATGGCTCATCACTGTGTTCCAAAATGTTTCAACCTAAGTCAGAGCTTTCCAGTCCCAAAAAATGTCTTGAATGTCTAGGTAAAATCCCCTTCAAGTGCATTTAATCTAACATAAGTATTGTACTGTATGTCATTTGATAAGGCTTTATCGATTTTATCTTTGTGACAGCTGTGGTGAAGATAACTATAGTATAAGCACAGCAAATAGGTTACTCCTAGTTTTTCCATAGGTGTTATACTGAGTCTACCTGAGTGGTCACTTGAATGGAATGGTGTTTTCAGTGTCCAAAGACAGGGTTGCATCTAGTTAAATCAAATTCAAACAGTTCCAAAACTCCCAAACCTGGGTTATGTGAGGCAGAGCAGTCTCACAATGTTATGTTAATCTTCAACCCCAAATGTAGACCAAAGCACAGAGCAGATTCTAAAGTACTAATCCAAACACAGGAATCCACAGTTTCAAAATGACTCAAGGAACAACGTGGATGGTGGCAACACTTCACCATCTAATGTACTGCATTAACATGGACACATACTGTATTACAGTCAGTCATGCAACGTAGTACAGTATTCAGTTGAGGGTGACCTCCTGTGATCAAGTAGTAGGGTTACTGTATTAAAGCTATTAAAAAGGGTCAGTGGTTAAGGCATTGGACTATGGTCCATATAGAAGGTCCCAGGTTCAAATTCCACGACTACCAAGTTGTCCCTGTTCGGCCCTTGAGCAAGGTCCTTAACCCTCAACTGATCAGATATATAATGAAATAAAAAGATGTAAGTCGCTCTGGATAAAGGCGTCTGCCAAATGCCTAAATGTAAATACAACAAAAATTATTTAAATACAGCTTACATTTTAAGTTGTTGTATGCTGACTGGGATGAGTTGTGTGGAATCAAAATTTGTTTCTGACAAATTTTATAAAACATAAATTAAATGAGTTGCTTAGTGGTTAGCACTGTCACCTTACACCTTCATGGTCCGGGTTCAGTTCCTTCCTCGCGTCTGTGTGCATGGAATTTGCATGTTCTCCTCGTGCTTGGTGGGTTTCTTCCAGGTACTTCTCCTCTCCTCTTAGATTAGACTAACTGGTGTTCCCAAATTGCCTCGCAATAGATTGGCACCCTGTCCAGGGTGTACCGTGCCTCGTGTCCCCTGGAATAGGCTCCAGGCCCCCTGCAACCCTGTATAGTGAAAGTTAATTAAATACAATTAATTTTCTAATAAATCAATGCTGTTATCAAAAGGAGGTTCATAAATTCCTTCATCAATTTTCAGTGAAAACAACTGAAGTATTATAATAATTTCCATAAATATAGCTTTCCCTTTTTTTTTCAATACTTACAAGACATTTTCTCTTATCGACATCATCATTATCGTCATCATCTCCTTATGAAATTATTGCTACCACTGTTGAATAACGCAATGTATAGTATAGTACTTTTTCCATAATTTTTTTTATGGAATAATTGGCCTTTATCTATTTATATTGGATTCTCAAACAAAATGGTTAGGGTCATTGAATTAAAAAAAAAAGAAAATGTATAAAATAAAATAAAAATAATTATACAAATATTTAAATTAAATCACAGGAGGGCGGCATGGTGGTGTAGTGGTTAGCACTGTCGCCTTGCACCTCCAGGGTCCTGGTTCGGTTGCCGTCTCTGTGTGCATGTTCTCCCCGTGCTTGTTGGGTTTCCTCCGGATACTCCGGTTTCCTCCCACAGTCAAAAGGCTAATTGGTGTTCCCAAATTGCCCATAGTGTGTGAATGAGTGTGTGTATGTGTGTGCCCTGCGATGGATTGGCACCCTATCCAGGTTGTACCCCACCTCGTGCCCTAAGTCTCCTGGTATAGGCTCCAGGTCCCCGCGACCCTGAATACAGGATAAAGTGGTATAGACGATGAGTGAGTGAGTGAGTAAATCACAGGAATGCGATTATAGAACTAAAAAAATAGGCTTGGGAATTGCTATGCTGTTTTCCAACAGCAGATGGCGATCTCCATTCTGTTATTTCCTCACACGTCATTCATTTCACTAAGCGACACATGACCTAAGGCGACACTAATAGCTGCTGTAAGCTTGCTGTAAGTCTTACAGTCAGTTCACTGTTTGCTCG
>JAQQZT010000005.1:12704419-12726585 GCA_030068275.1 Clarias platycephalus | reverse complement strand
TTCTAATGATGTTACCCAAGGGAAGCATGTATATTGAGAACAGCAGAGGTCCTAAAACTGACCCTTGTGGGACCCCTTATTTCACTGGCATTACACCAGAAAGTTCTCCATTTAGATCTACAAAATGGTATCGATCAGACAGGTATGATCTAAACAATTTTAATGCCTCTCCCTGAATACTTATGTGATTTTGTAAGATATGACATATAGACATACAACTACAATGCATACTATGCAACTATGTTTACTAAAAGCTAAAATAGATGGGATCATTGTGGCTGTAAAACAAGAAAATTGTTCATGTTTTTTTTTATTCTCTCTCACCCTCACTGGGCTTCTTATTGCTTGATGTTTTCTGAAACAACCATTTTAATAAGCTGAATTAGTCATCAGGACATAGCTTCTCCACAGGAAAATAGTTTTTCCTTTAACAAGACATTAATATTAAATATTATATGATTTTCAGAGAGAAATTCACAGGACAACCTTTTCTGCTTTTATCCTTAAATAAGGGGAACTTGTTTGATACCTGTTTTTCACAGAATAATTTTTTTCTATTGAACCAGCTAATATTTGTTTTTCTTGACTTACATTAAACTAATAATACATTTAGCACATTTGTCTTCATGTTGTGATTCAGAATAGAATGTGCAGGGTGTCCAATGCATTTGTGTGATTTAATTTAAAAGTTATTATATGGATATGGAGCGTTACTCACTTTTTTCAACATACTGCTATTATTTTGAACAGCACTGTGTGTGTGTGTGTATATATATATATAGATAGAGAGAGAGAGAGAGAGAGAAAATAAAGGACAACAAGGACACGAGACAATCATAGTACTGTGCAAAGCTTTATTTACATGCACAACTCCATCCCAATTTACTACTTAAAATATCCAATGTATATTGCTATTCTAGCAAACACTCAACTCATCTGTTGGTAAATAGGTTTAATATAGCCAGTCATGGTATATAGGGCATGTGATACATAAAACTTTGATGCATTTCCTATTGATGCCTTAATGATACCATGAAGTCAGGACACATTTTCCAAGTTAAAAAATTTAAAAATAAATATCCCATCATCAGGACAGCAATGTACAATACTCTTGGGTTTATTAGCACAATGAATTGATGTAAACAATGAAGACCACCCTAACTCAACATTACTCAAAAAAATGATTGCACATTGGTGCTCGAGATGTTGAAATTTTGGGTAGAAAGTTCAATTCTACCCTGATAAAGCAACACTTGCAAGTTTGCCAAGTGACGGGTCTCTGAATGGCACTATTCCTAATCATACAAAATAGTAAGCTCACTGTCAGCTAATTTGCTTTGCATGTTCGACAAACTACGGGAAATACAGTCTGTTCAAGCAAACTAACTTACATTGATTGCAGCTATAATACTAAAATGGGTCAGCTTCCTGCATGCAAAATGAAGATCCTTGCTGCATATTGCCATAAGCGCAAAAACAATGCTCTTTAGAGCACCACGGAGTGTGCAGATGTGTACAAAGGCGAAAAGTGTGCCATTGTAGTCCTAAAAGCTTATAAATGGTGGTTTTCCAACTATACACAAAAAGTAGTGGCAATTCATGTTCTAATATTCTGTAAGTATTTCTATCTTACCTCTAGAATAAATATGCTAAACATTTTAGTGTACACATCACAGAAATCTACTTTAAGATGTTTAGTCTTTCAGGTGAAGTGAGGATGGAAGTGACAGAACTGTTGGTAGGATCAAGTACAATAAAATGCACCCCTTGACAGTTTAAAAGAGCATTAATGCCTTGCACCAGAGAAAGAACAGATTTTTAAACATCACATTTAATAGCTGATTAGCTGGTCTTATTTCACTGTTCTGTGAAAGGAGTAATGGATACATCACAATTCATTTTCTTCCCTTTTTCTAATTTACAGATTAATATAAAGGCTGCACAGGACATTCCCATATCACCTCTGAAGACAAAAAAAGTACCATTTTCTAGTATATGGTGTAAATAGCCCAAATGGTCTATTAAATGATTATTTTGTCAGAATGTGTGTCTATCGATGTAAGGACCAGCAATATAAACATCACCTGCTAAACTAAGGTTACACACAATCTAAACATATCAGTGAAATACTTGTCTAGACCTTGTTCATTAAATTAAGGGATTCCATTTTTATTAACAAAAAAAACAAAACAAAAAAAAAAGGTTCCAGATTCATTAGTTTTCTTTAGTTCAGTTCTTTCAGACCTTCAAACTTCTTGTTTTCAAACTACAAAATCAATTTCATAAAACTCATCATATATAGGCCTGTGTCCATCACAAGTCACTACTTTTGCTGACAAAACAATTAGATCATTTAAAAGTGATAGTAAATGTAGTTCAGCTGACTGTAATCTGTAGTTCTCAGATTAATATACATGTCCTTTATACAGGACAGTGTTTAAAAGCTGGGGACAGTTTATAAAGCTTTGCTCTGCCCGATCACTACATTCCATGTGTTGAGCTGATCAACTTGGTACCCAGCTTTGGGATGAGGTTTGTTTGGTATTTGACATACTCCCTGAATTAAGATTCGCATTTTGATGGAAAAAGAGATGAGAATCAAAGCTGAACTCCAAGTCATCTGCGTCCATCAGGTCATTCCGCATGATGGTGTCCATGTCACAGTCAAGGTTGCTGCTGAAATCTTCAAGATCAAGATCAGTGGAGAATCGATCCTGAGATGACTGTACACAGGGCATGGTACCATTAAGACCTGACAACAAGGAATCAGATGAGCTGAGCTGCATAGATGTGCTCCTGGACGGAGACTCTTGAAGATGCTGTTTGATCAGGCTTTGGTAGTCTGACTCACTTGTTGACCCCAAGACCCCATTCACTCGCCACCCAGACAGTGAGACCTTCTTGAGTCCCACTTGCCCCCCAGGCCCAGCTTGTCCAGTACGACGGGAGCTCTGACAGGGGATGGAGGCACTGGCTTGTGACATCAGTGGGTCTGACTGGGTCAGTAGGACATCACTGTGGTTATGAGGCTCAGAGCTGAGCATATCCTGTAAATTCTGCTTCCCAAAATGGGAACCACAAGTAAAGGTGGCCTGCTTGTTCTCCTGAATTGTTTGCATGGGGGACTGGCGGAGGCCGGTTACAGACAATGGACTAAACATAGTGTTGGGAACCCCAAGGCTGCTGCTAGAACAGCTAAAGGTAAACACTGGGCTTCCTTGTTCACTGGCACTATTGTCATCTTGGCCTGGAGATTGTGAAGCTGTTAAACTGATGTTATCAAGCAAGTCATCCATTAGGTTGTCTGAGAGGCCATCATTGAGATTCATAGTACCTGCAAGATCGGCAAGGCGGGGCAGCTCAGTCAGGCCAGTGGAAGGAGACATGCTGCTGGGACTAGAGTACAGCATGGGAGAGAGCGGAGAATCATCATCAGCAACTTCGTCCACTTCCAAGTTGGCCAAGATAGGAGAGAGTCTCCCACTTATGGTGCTGGCATTGGAATTAGTGCGGGAGCGGAAGTCTGTCCATGCATCTAGTTCATCGCTGCTGCGGGATGTGGGACTCCCAGTCCATTTGGAAAGACTGGAGGAGCTCTCTGAGCTTCCATCCTGCGCAGCCTGGAGAGCAGCTTTCTTCTTAGCAGCACGCCCACGGGCACTCTTAATTAGCTTATTGCTATTGTCCATGGAAACAGCACGTCTTCTGGGTACTTTGCCACCTTTACCACCATCTGGGTTGACCATCCACCATGAACTCTTCCCTGTTCCTTCATTTTGCACTCTGACAAATCGACTGTGGAGAGACAGGTTGTGTCGAATGGAGTTCTGTTGAAGGAAAAAAAAATCCCTGAATTAAAATAATCAATATAAAAGTTACCCATGTAAAAAACATGTATTGTGTAATAGTTATCAAAGCTTAATGTGCTTATTCTTGAATGAATAACATATTATCTATGCCAGTCAACGATATTGAGGGCTTTATATTAGAAGCTGCTAAATTCATAATGGTATTAAGTTGGACTTAAGATTCTCTATAGTTAATGAGTCCGACCAGTTCAACACTTATGTAAAGCTTGTTTTATTATTATTATTATTATTATTATTATAAGCTCAAGTTCTGGTATATCTAGTGGATAAATAAGGATCTTATGAAACCTTATTTGGGTAAGATTTCTGCAGCCTTTTAAATAAAAGACCTGACCACATAAATGTGCAGAATGCTTTACTGCTTCTTTTACCCATGTAGCAGTCACAATGCTTTGCTTTTTCTTATGATGAATTTTTACTGCATACAAAAACATCATCTAGCCTGACTTTGTGATCTCTAATAAACGATAACCCATGCTATTTAAAATACTTTTTTTAAAGCATGTGCAAACTAGCATTCCTCATACTATAATACACTGAACATAGATTATTCTTTTATAAATAACATGGCTAATAACAAGGTGCAATATTCTGTGCTTCCTGTGCCCATCCTCCTGAAGCCATGCTCATGTCCTTGTTCAGAAGAGCACTGGAGTACTGCCAGACTACACAAAGCTAGCTGTCAAACACCAAGCTCCTCACATTCTGCTACACACTGACCTACATAGTTTCCAGTCAGCCGATTGATTCTTATGCTCAAGCCTCAAGCCAATAGGAAGTGGAGGTGGGGACCGAGCAGCCAATGAAAATCCTGTATCAAATTAAACACTTTTTCCCCCCCCTCCCTAACTCCAATGCAGACAGATGCAAGATCTCTGTACCACAAGATGATGCGACACACTTAACCATACCCCACATGGCATACACTCCTCTACACAGTATGTGTAACCTTTTTCCATTGATTTAAATTTCATCATCCTTACATAGTTCATTTGGAATGTTAAAGATGATGTCAATATTACAGCAACTTACCAGCTCGAAAACATCTCCCTTATGAGCATGATACTGAACTTTCCTAATATTTGTACAAGAGCTGTTTAAAAAGTTTTAAACAGCTCTTGTACAAATAGAGTTTGTGCATGGAAAAAGAAAATCTGCACCAAAAAAATTAAACACCTCTGTATGGTTCTATACATCAAACAAACTACAAAATATTTTACTGGGAGATATTGCAGTAATATTCTTCTTCGTGGCATCTTTTTGGCTGTTAGAGTTTAATTTGATCAGAATTGGACAAAATGTAAGAAAACATGCATTATCATTTTACAGTTTGCATTTGATATCCTAAATTCTGATTGCCTTTACCTGGTTTACTCAAGCTAAAATTTAGGAAGGCGTGATTCCAATGGATGTTCTTATTGTTCATTTTATTATTTAGCTTAACTTGTTCCATAAAATAAGCTAAACAAAGAGAGTACCAAATACAGTACAAAACTATTGCACAATCATTACAGGAAGTCTGGCAACCTATGGATACTTAAACTGGAAATGCAATATCTCTGGCCAATATAAGTGTGCAATTCAACCAGGGGATGAATAAAGAATTCTATTTAACTTGTCTACTCCGCTTCAATGGGTCATTAATATGGTAAGATAATTATTATAGACGCTATTTTTGCAGCTACATCAAATTATGTTGATGAACACATATTAGGGAGGGATGAATCATGAACAGGGGCTCCAACATTTTGTTGATCACTTTTTTTTTTTTTTGCAGTGCCTGGCAGTGACAATCAAGGCAAAGAAATGAATTAAGGTCAAGACCATAGTCCTGCTGTTGATACATGCTTCATCTGGCAGATCAAACATACCCCTTTTCTTTTCTTATAAACCAACTGGCTATATTTACTGAGGACATTGTTCTCAAAGGTTTTGGGAACAAAAAAACAAAACAAAAAAAAACATTTCCACTGCTTTCCTTTATAAACTTATGCTGCCAAGAGATAGGCTCTGATCAAAAAAAACATTTTTGTCTGAGGAGGGTTTATCATTTGCAACCGTGCTCTATTTATCTCTGGTTAGTAGTACACCCTTTGGCGTACCCCTGACATCACCCATTTAATCATCAAAGCCCACAACCCCATTACTCATTTGGTTCATATTGGTACCTTGAAATATTGATTCTTTTGGTTTAGGGTTAAGCCATACTGCCCATTATTATTAATAATGATTATTCTATTACCTTCCAGCCCGCAGAGCTGTTGCTGTCACCTTTGTCCTTGAAGTATGGCACAGATCTGACCATCCAATCATAGATCTGAGCCAAAGTCAGCCTTTTCTCAGAGGAGCTCTCGATGGCCTGGGTGATTAAATCAGCATAGGAGTAATTTCCCCAAGCATTTCTGCGTGCGGATGATTTTCTGGGCTGCTGGAGTGAGAGAGTGGTAAAGCCCGAGTCCGACGCTGCAGGGGCCAGGGGTTGGGAGCTGCCGGGAGATCGAGAGCCGTCACTGTCCTTGTCATTACAAGTTGTATTTAATGTTGGAGGATCATAGCTGTGGCTCTGTTTAGCTCGTGTGTAGCTCGTTTGCTCTCCTGCGTGTGTGTCGGCGCTGTCCACACGGGGATCAGGGCCGCTGTCGTCGTCGTCCTCCTCCTCGGGAATAATGTCCGCCTCGCTCGGTTCGGGCTTCCCGGTGTTGCACTCGGGTCGAGGCAGAGGCCATGTGCAGGACCTCGGCCTTTTCTGAGGCTCGAAGTCTGGATCTATGTCGACGTTTCCTGTGGGAGGTTTCTTCTCCTCGCCACTAGCCTGTGCCATGTTTCCCCCGATGAACACTTTGCGCGCTTACGGTCTTCGACACAGTTCCGCCGCGGTCCGAGTCCCGCATTCCATCAATGGACGGATCTCTACGTGCAGGACGGTTCTAATGTAACATTTGGCTCTTGTGGCAGACCAAAACTAATGCAAGACGTGCTCATTTTCTAACTCCGCACAGATCATGAAGGTGAAGTTGCACTTGGATGCATTAACTCTATTTTAGTTTTGCACCAGTGGCTATACACACACACGTCTCTTCAGTCTTGCAACTAATCTCCACGTTTCCTGTTGTGCAATTTGCATTTAATTTAGTTACAAATCCGGTTTAAAATCGCTGAATGCAGTCACACAAGGGAGTAACGAGAGATCAAAGCAAGCTCCTGATGTAGCGAATTACACACGGATATCGTTTTCATTAGCTGCCACAGTTTAAAAGTAACATCATCGAGACCCGAAACAGACCTTTATCATCATAGTAACATGGTCTCCGTGTACAGCTGCCATCTTGACAATGTTTCAAGCATTTTCGCGATCCAGGCAGAATGAAAAGAAACCCGCTCCCGAGCGCCCTAAAAGCGGGGGCGAATAAACTGCCGTGCAGCGTTTCACACACTGATCAAGCCATAATCACCTCTAACGGCCACATGCAGGAAACAATAACGAAACGAGTTCTGTACAGATCGTTTTCCCCAAATGCATTTCCCTCAGCACGGCTCTGAGCAGAATGAGATCTTGCGCCCCACATCCTGGGCAATCCGACTAGAGAGCCTCGATAACGCGCTGCACACACAGATTCCCTCTGCAGCAACAAGAAGGAGCCATGGAAGACGAAGCTCCACCCCCGAGCCTCACGATTGGGTTCACGCCTTAAAGGAGCCGGTGACTGTACAGTTCGTTAGGTCGTGCACTCAGTGCTCTGTACGTAACGGTCATCCTTCCATTTGAGCATTTAGCATAATGTCTATATTTTTACGCCAGGATCAAACTTTTATAGTGTAACTTATTACCAGAAACGGCCCCCAGTAAAAGTATAGTACGCATGCGCACAAGCCATCACTCTTCGTACCCTGGGTACCTGGCTGCATCGCACAAGACCTCACAGTCTCGCTTTTAATTCATGAGCCAAAGCCTCTCGCACCCCGTCCTTAACCGAGCCCTACTTACGTCACTGTCACCTGATTGGCTCAGACACGTGTTGTCAAGCAGGACACCAGTTTTGTTGACTGGAGAAAGGGGCAGGCGCCATTTTTAAAGAACATCCAGCAGTTTTATAGTTTTGACTGGTTCACCATCGTGGGGTGAGTTGAGCAAGAGAGAGAGAGAGTCATGTTTTCAGACTGCGAGTCACGATTTAATACATTAATTTAATTCCCTTTGAAACGTTTGGACAGAAGAGGGCGTGGCGAAGGGATTGTATGACAACACTGCAGCCAATAGCGTAAGAGGAGCGAACACACCCCCATGATTAAACTAATCTCTCTCAAGATTCGAAGGTGTTTTATAGACATTTGCACTGTCAAAGCTCAGTAATAAGTCATATAAAAGAAATGTCATACATTTTATATCCAAGAAATGAGGATATAAAAAGTAGCAATTAAAAAAGGTAATCTCTCTTTTTCTCTGGATATCTCCACAACCTACAGCCTAAAGTGCCCTAATAGGGCATTGCCCTATTCTCAATTGAAGTCCAACCTGAATTTGGACTATTAAAATTTCATGTGTACATATGTGTGTGTGTGTAATATATATATATATATATATAGAGAGAGAGAGAGAGAGAGAGAGAGAGAGTTGTATATATAGTATAGTTCTACATTTTTATTTCCTAAATGTAAAATTAATTCTTAGTCAAATCTTAAACATATCACATACAGTTCGTTAAAAAAAAAGTTATATAAATAATCACACAAGGCTGTCAGAATAAATGTCACTGTATTATTATTATTATTATTATTATTATTAATAATAATAATAAAAATAATATCCATTCCATACAAACCTTTTATCTACATATTACATACAATAATTTGTGATGGTGAAATGTATAAATTAAATGCATTTATTAATGAATAAATGCATTTAATTTATAAATTTCATACTGTCCTTATAAATTATTAGTTATTGTTTTAACTCATTGTATAATGTAAACCTAAGCATTATAATACAAATAATTAAAACTTTCCATCAATAATTGTGGCAATTCAGCATGATAACATACAGTATTTCTGAGCTGTAGCACATTAAACGGTATGCTCTGCAATAAAGCTCTTAACAAAAACAAACAAAAAAAAGAACAAAATTATATTTCAGTCACATTTGCATTATATTAGATTATACAGTGTGATAATACACAGTCTAGACTGTCAACATTGAGAGATATTCCAGAACTAAATGTTATTTTACCTTACTTCGGAATCTTTTATACCAATGCATTAAGACACTTTTGTTATGCTGGATTTGTGTCCTAGAAATTCTTCAGAAGTGATTATCTTTTTTTAGTCTACAGACCCTGTCAAGAACATACCTTACAGCCTGTTTTTCATAAAGGAGAGGGGGGGGGGGGGGGGGAATGGGGCATGAGGTAAATTATATGTTGAAAGAAATACTAGAACAATTGATCTGGTGGTTGGCAGCATAAATTACTATGTCTAATTTACCACCAACTCTACACAAAGAATGGAATTACGTTTTTATTGAAAGGCGTTTTTAGACGATTTATCAAGTGTATGAGAAAGACTACGAGTTGGGGATATTCTCATGGTATAAACTAGCAATGACTTAACCTGATCTACAGATTTGGCTTTATGAAAGAAAGCAAACTAATCCTACAGTGGTACAATATACAAAATTTTTTATTTACATCTATATGGGAGAGTTAATAAGGTTTTGTGTTTTGCCAGGTAATTCTCAGTGCATTTGGTAAAAGCTAAAAACCTCGAGATCTTCCTCCCTACTCTCCATTTTGCATATGCACACCTCACGTAGGCTTGTACAAAAAATATATATCTGTAATCATTTACGCGCAGCACCTGCATAGATCTAAAACTCCACTCGAAATTATATTTCTCTCTTAGTAAAGACGAGTCAGAATTTAAAACAAGCATTTATTTTCAACAATAGTATTTGCCCTACCCCAATTAGAAATTAACTTGCTGTGTAATTTATTTTAAAAGTTTTTACCTGAAATAAATAAATAAATTAAACAAATACACAATTTACTGAGGTCAAATAAATACACAAAAATATCCCATTTGATAACTACATACTTCATAAATAAACTGCCTGACCAAAAAAAAAAAATTAACTACTGTAACTGGGTAAAGAGCCCTTCAACACATTACCAAATCCTAGAAGGATAGTGCTGAACCATCAGCTTTGTGGAAGAAACATGATTGGAAAAGATCATGAATGGAGATCACTTAAACACTTGAATTTGCATGGTAAAAACCAGAGCCAAGTTTAAGAGTGAAAATATTTCCATTTCCCCACAAAATGTGATAAGAACTCACAGGACTATGCAGCCAAGTAAACCACTTGTTAGTATTCAGAAAAAAGACTTGAATTTACTATGGAGCATAAAGTGTGGACTTCGGAATAATGGAAAAACGTCATGTGATCTGTTGAGCTCAGACTGACCCTATGGGTACATAAGGGTAGGGTTAGCGCAGAGATGCACCAATCATGCATAATGGTCACTAGAAACAGTGTTATGATCTGCTCAGCAACGTTATAAAATAAAGTAAAGTCAGTTGATGCCTCGAATGTACTAAATGACCAGGTTATTACATCAATGGAGTTTTTCTTCCCTGATGGCACAGGTATATCCCAGGACTCAAATTGTGAAAGAGTGGTTCTGGGTGCATAAGGAATAATTTTCACACTTGAACTGACACTACATTGTGTTCTGTAATCAAAGCTAAAGGCGACATATTGAAATCTTAGTGTGAGCAACTTTTTTTTTTTTTTTTTTGTCCGGGCAATGTATATTATTCTTCCTATACATCTTAAAATGCAATCATAATGAAACAATAGAAAGTATCTTTTTAAACTCTTAAATGGCAGAAGTAACCTCACATCAGCATATCATCTGACCACTGTTTTCCACAACAGTGTCTCCACTCAATATGACCCTCCCAAATAAATACATCAATAACAGATATTATATTTGTATGCAACGATCTTATAATTACAATGCGTAGGTGGCCAATTCTGTGCTCCTACACTCTATTACATCCATCCGGTCCGATCACACTGACAATGATACATTTTGAATAAAGTCAAACTCTTTTTAAAGGCACCTTTAAAAAGATAAACATGGAAGAAACTAGTCAAATTAACACTTGATTAAAAAACAAAAAAGATACTAAGTAAAGACAAATGTAATGCTTTGCATGGTCTTAGACTTAAAATTAAGGATTTTTTTTTCTGATCTTTTTTTGTCTGTTTATATGACTGAAAAATAATATAATTCATATATAAATTAGACTGTATATTAAAATATAGTTAAATATAATAATACACAAAGTTTGATTGTGTAACCAGGAAATAAATACGAGTTATGATATCATTACATTAAGGTCTAATAAAAATTACATTAAGGTCTAATTACTGTGTCAAATAAAAAGTATTGCGATACCATACAAATTATTAACATATAAATATACTCCAGCACATACCCCAAAAATATATTTAAAAAAAAAAAGAAAAAAAAAAATACATAATTAACTTACAGTACATCATTTTCAGCTCAGTGAAAGTGTAGATGGGATGTACACAATATGTTGATTCTTTTATCTTGAAATGTTGCTGTGCTCATCTGGCAAGTAAAATTCTCCCAAATATCCTGAACATATTTGATTAACAAAGAGGTTAAAATTGCATTCAAATATGTGAATGCATTTCATTAGCATGCTAAAATTTCTGGTCTAGTCATCCTGCAGAAATGTAGAATAAAGTGCAGCTGAGTGAAATATGGTATAGTTTTGAATAAAATAAATGTTCATATAGATAATCCAAAGCTCTCCCAAAACAGAGAACAGTGGAATTCTAAAATAACTGTATATGGCAGTTCTGTACATGGAGTTCATATTGATGTGCTATGAAGTGCTCCGATCGCCTTCCACCCAGTACTCCTCTGTCTGCATCTCAGTGAGGCGCGAGACTGTACGCTGGAAGGCAAACACCTCTTCCTCACCAGTGAAGATTGAGAGGGAACTAGCAGCATCCTGTAGTGTACCCAGTTATACAGCACAAATGAGTAAAAGAATAAATATTATCTTTAAGCAAAACTGGCCACTTATGCGCTCATTTTCCAACATATATACTATGGAAATAGCCATAATTTTTTTGTGGTATTTATACAATAAATTTTTTATTTTTTTTTAATCTTACCCTTTTTAAGCCCAGGTCATCTATTAAAATGTTCCTCTCATCATCATGGTGTCCCTCATTCACAAACAGATCCTCTAAAGGCACCTCAGCTTGTAATACCACTCGTACCTATAAAACATTTAATTAACTTTTATAAAGTTTGCATAAACGATTTCATTTAGTGAAACAATGCCAGGACAGATGACTTTGCTGTTTACCTTATGATCATAAAATGCATCAATGAGAGTGATAAAGCGCCTGGCCTGGGTCTTCTTATTCAAAGTGAGTAAAGGAATATTGCGTATGAATACTGTGTCAAACATCGTCGAAATTTCTAGGTAGTCACCAGCTCCCAATGGCTAAAGATAAAGAAAACTAGTTTAGTACTTTTTGTTTTTATAGCCAACTAGCAACTTTAATTAACAAACATAGCAAGCTCACCCTATCACACAGCTCCTCAAACGTGCAGTCTGCAATGGTCCCACAGGCTTTATTCAGTGTTACTGTTCTGCCATGTACCTTCAGAGACCTGGGGCGAGTTACTGGAAGAGACACAGTTGTAAATGGACATACACACTAAGTTTACTGTAATTTTAAACAAAAAAATTTAACATCATAATCCCTGATCGCACAGGCATAGTCCAGGACGCAATCTGAGAAAGAATGATTCTGGGATCACGAGGAAACATTTTTACATATGAACTGGACAACACATTGTGCACCATTATCAAAATTAAAGGGAGATGAACAAAACCTTAGAGTGCCAGATTTTTTTGGGCTGGCAATGCACTATTGCTCGTGCTTAAAATTGAGAACTGCAACAAGTGCTAACATGCCCATTTGGGCATGAAACACATGGCTCTGTGCTTGCTTTATGATGATTATGAATTTTTGTTCATCAGTAGGGGAGGAGCAGCACACAGGACAGTTCTCTCTCCTTTGTCCATCTTGGTACCAAAGTTACTCAGTTTGAATTTCTTTCAATTTGAATGCATCAGGTTCGTAATATAGAATATTGTTAGAATATCGGTATTGTTGTATAGTTTTTTTTTTCTTTTTTTTTCTACAAAGTTATTGATTAGCAGGTTTTACTAATAGTGTTATCAAGCTAGCTACAGTGATAATGTGTCATTATTGTATAATTATCAGCAACCAGAGACCATCATAATTGCTCCATTTGCTTATTATAATGTTTGGTTTAAAAAAAGCTGTGTTTGAATAATTGGTGAGCTGCATTTATGCGTCATAAGTTCAGCTCAGGGAACTTTAACCTATCAGAATTCAAACTATTATTCATATGTGCCAGGGACAATACAACTGAAAAAAGAAATAATTCATGTCAGTAAGGAAAGCATTATATACATAAGTGGCCACTTTCCAGGAAACAAAAACAACAACAAAAAAAGGAAGCTGCTGTATTTTGCATGGAAAAAAGAAGCAGGTGCAACAGTCAGAATTTCTCAGAAGAACTGTGAGTAGATCTGCAGGATGCTCAGTAAAATGTAGTATGTAGCCAATTTCCTTATAAAACTGTACAAATTGTAACTGAGACTAAAGGATCCTCATTACATCACACCAATTACCATCTTCTTTTCATTAATTACCGTTTACAGTTGTTTTTTTAAACATCCTTGCATGTATTTCCACGAGTCTACACATTAATCTGCATGTGCCTAAGACTTTTGCACAGCACTGTATATTTTTAAATAACATTTACAAAATTAGTTTAAAATGGCATTTAAGCATAATGAATTAAAAAAAAAAAAAAAAAAAAAAATTCACGGACACTAAACCTAGGTGAGACTTTTTAGCATTATGATACATTCTGTGCATTGTAGAAATGTCAGCAGTTTATCCTGAATCTTGAATTATGCAATTAAAAATACATTTACTTTGCTTATTTTCAGTGTTACATAAACTATAAGTAAACATTGCTTAACCTTATTTATTATTATTTTTAAAATGGGCACTCCTGTTTTAATGGCAGATTTTTGGAAACACTATACCGGCCAAAACACAGTATTGATGCTAATTAATTTTTTTTATGATAAACATAAAATGCAGAAAATGTGTATGCCAAAGAAGCTACTTCTGAAGTTTATGCAACATGGAAGTGACCAATCTTGCTTCCCTAAAATTTCAAGCTGCCAAATTGTTCAGCTGTTTCGGGGAGATTTTTACATGTGGCCCAAATTACATTACATGTGGACACTAAACCTAGGGGACACCTTTTAGTATTATGATACATTCTGTGGATTGTAGAAATGTCAAGTATCATGATGCCATTTTTGTCATATTGCCCACCCCTACTTTAGATAATTTCATTGATTTTAAAAAACATGAAAAGAATGATATTCTTAAAAAAAAAAAAAAAAAAAAAATCCTCATCAGAAACTTACTGTCATTCTGCTTAAATGCCATTTCATCAAATAACTTATCCAAGGTTGCATCTGCATTGTCTTCACTGGAGCTATATATTTAAAAAAAAAAAACAAAAAAAAAACAAAAAGGGTATTTAGCATTCAGAAAATCATGTGAAAAAGTATATTGGTTTGGTCTACTGATGAATTAGTATAATAAAAATTAGATTACTTCAAATTTCATTCAGTTCTATAGAGCTTTAGGCTTAAATTCAATGAATACATTTTAGAGCTGTTGTTTGGTTTCTTACAGGTAAAATAGCTTTCCAGCTGCAGGTCGATTTCTTTTGCGGTAATCTATTCCAGAGTCAAGACGAAGTATTTTGCAGTACTCCTATTTAAAAAAAGAAGACCAATAACATTAAATAAGGTTATACTGCGTAAAACCGAAAAAAGAGAAGACCTACAGCTAATGTTATTCAGATATCCATTTAATCAAACCAGGAGCAGTCTAATGTGATAAAGTCCAATGCTTACATCGCCACAGCTTTGGCTCCTTGTCATATAACGCTTACTAAATCAGCCTGCCAAATTGCAAGTATATTCGAACCAGGATCTTGGCAGTCAAAAAACAAACCCAAAGTTGTTACTTACAAAAAACTACAATGGGTGCACACTAACCTTGAGCACAGCAATGAAGGGCACAAAGTTCACTCGTTGTAATCCATTCTTGTACAAATCTGTAAAACAGGACTTTGCACTTAGTACAGCTTCAAATCTTGTCAATGTCCATGACATGTGAGCAGTAGCTATTGCTTAATTACTTTTACATAGCTGATTAACACAACTGAATGTGAGACCAAATTCTGAAGTCTTTGTATAGGCACATGCATAAAGTCTACGTTCCCTGTTGTGGTTCTTACCATCTGGAGGTCTGTTGGATGTGGCTACAACAACAACACCATGGCGAAAGAGGTTTTCAAAAAGCTGCTTGAGAATCATGGCATCTGCAATGTCTGTGACCTGTTTGATGCAAAAAGTCGATCAAGTTTGCTATACATCATTAAAGAACATCAAAGCTAGAACATATTAATACAAAGTTTACAGGTGCCACTGTGTATGAGAATAGCAGCTTGATGAGATCAATAAATCTGATAGATTTTGTTTACCTGAAACTCATCAAAACACAGCAGGGAAGCCTCTTCACTGATTTCCTCTGCCACTGGTGCAATTGGATCATAAGCCTTTGCCATTTTCCCTGCCTTTCTCTTTGGCAGGCTCTGCTTAAGACGATGGATTCCTATAAAATGAAAACTTAAGTCCTGAGAAACTGAACTATTACAATTCAACAAAAGGGTTAAATGTTACAATTTCCATTAGTGCTGAAAGATCGACAATCACTTATTTTGAGCACAATGGTGTACACTTACTTTTGTGCACATCTACCATAAATCCATGGAAGTGAACCCTCTTTTTCTTTGTGATGTCTACATGATCATAAAACATGTCCATCACCATGGTTTTCCCAGTGCCTGCAACAGAAACATTTAATGGTTCTTTATTACAGGGCCAGCCCCAAAAAAGAAAGAAAAAGGGAAAAAACATTAAGAAAAAAATAAATAAATGACCATATGAAGTTAAAAAAGCCATTTTAAAAATCTCACTGGATAGTGCTGAACACACAACTATCGAAAGAAATTAGTGTTAAGAAGGGAAAAAACAAAACAAAAAAAACATTATGAATGTAGATCAGAAAACACACAGTGGTTTTGGGAGCACGAGGAAACATTTTCACACATAAATTCACCTCCACTGAAAGTCTGTGTGATGTCCCGGAGAAGACTTTATAAAGTGGCTTAATCCTCCCATCATCAATACAAGAGTTCAGCCAAAAATAAAAGTAAAACTTAATGAAAATAAATCTTACAAGGTTGTCGAAACATGGCATGGCTGATGCACTCCATAATCAAAGCTAAAGGCTATTAATAACAATCTAGCTAACAATCTATTTGTGTGCCCAAGATTTTGTGTCCAGACAATGTACTGAAGAACATGATCAATCAATCAAAATGATCATGATACAATAAAAAGTAGAATATAGTGTTTTAAAAAAAAAAAAAAAAAAAAAAGGCTACTGAAGCTTGCATTAAAACATGACAACTCACCTACATCGCCGTAGATGTAACAACCTTTTGGTGGCTTTTGTCTGGAAAATAACTTCATAATAAAAAAAAATTATAAAACAAAATAAATAAATAAATACACATTACAATGTGACCAGAAGTTACAGGGGTATAGGTTCCACAAAGTGATCAGGTAAAATTCAAGATTATTTGAAAAAGGGTTGTTTAAAATAGCTGGACAAACATTGAGATGTTATGTTTTTACTCAAGCAAGGTTCAAAATTGAGAAAAGGTGAAGCAGTTGGGGTCGAATATTCACACAAAAATTTCAGCAGCCCTGACAATTGATTAAATCAAAAACTACTAATGAAAGTAGTTGTACGTTTACCTGCCAAAGTTCTGTCATTTTAACTGCTCTTTTCCTTGCTTTATAGCCAGCACAAATCATTATGGTTTACAGAAGCCACAATAGAATTACAAACATAAATCAAGATATTTACTTACTCGTGAAATAAATGATGCAGGTTCATTGCTATATCCTTTGATCTTCTTTTGCATCAGATCTAATTCTTGCAGAACGATTCTTTGCTGTTTGTCATCTTGCAGGACTCCTCGCTCAATAAGCTTGTTGTAGTGTTCGAGAGGTCCACCGAAACTGCTGCTTGGAGTGTTTGTTGCAATGGATTCTTCAATTGAATGAGACAGTACACTTGATGCAAATCCTGAGGTTGGGGAAGAGGTCTGTTACACACAGCAGTAAGTTTGGAATGTATGCTTTGGGAGCAAAAGTTTTAGTAGCTAACGGAGTAAAGAAACGCAGATGATAGAAATTCCACTCCACAGCATTAAACCACACCTATACCTTTTACCTATAATACATGTACATCTCACAACTGTATTACTCTGTACTTCTTCCCCACTATTATCCACATATATGTAATTGTAGATCTGTATATATCCATACATTTCCTAAATATATACAATTTATCTCTATATACATTGCACAATAATAAGCATTCCTCTTTTTATTTAAACATTTTTTGTATAGTCCACACACACATTAGTATATACATAAATACATTGAAATATAATACACGTACCCTACTAATTTATATACACAAACAAACAAAACTCTCCTTATTTAACCTGCACAATGCCTATATATTTGCACTGATGTACAGTATATACACTACTCTGTTAGATGCTAAACTGCAGTTGTACCTACCTACATAGTCTAAGAAATGATAAGCTACTCACTGCATCAGTTAGAGCTAAAAGGATTGTTACCGATTGAAACATATGAGTCACTGCAGTAATTATCTGAACAATGATCCTAAAATATTTTCAATTTAAATCCAAACAATGCCTTTTTGCTCAGTTAGTGTGTGTCTACCATAGAACTAGTCAATAGAATAATTTTTAAAAAATGAATCACTCCGGTCTTGGTTCCATTAAACTGTGTTTACAGGCTACCCACTGATGAGTGATTGCATGCGGTACAGAGATAATGCATTCGGAATGTTTACAAACTAATCAAACCTTCAGTCCTTAATATGTGGAATTAAAATAGACAGATTGTATTAATAAAGAAAGTCTATGATTACAGTAGAGCAGTTGTTCTTTTCCTTTTCCCTAAATCCTGCTCCAGTACTCTTACAGCACAACTTTTATGCCAAAACCCTGTTGATCAGAGACTAGACTAGACTGTCCCTATGGAGTGCACTAACGCTTACTGACAGTGAGCTAGGTTAGTGCTTTGCCCGACTTTCCCGGCTTTAACTACACCAAACTTGATTAACTAAACATTTACTGGGTTATAGGGAGATGTTAGATTAAAAATGGAACAAAAAGTCAATCAAAGAAAAAGTAAAAACACAGCAAGATATTCAGCTGTTTCTGAATAACTTACCCTTAACAAATTAGTAACGGCTAGCTAGTAAGCTAATTAGGTCGTTACTGAATATTTCTTATAGCTGTCATGAAATATTAAACGACTAATTTAGAAGAACTCACCTCGTTTAGTGGAAATATTAAACAGTGGACATGGTGATGCCCGAGAAAGGAACGGTTTATTAAAAATAAACCGAACACTAACCGCCACCAAGGACGCTTTGCCGGCTGCCATTTTGGCATTCAAGAAAGGAAAACTTTATTCACAGCGGACAAACATGTGACACCACCTTGCGCGTGCACGCTCTCTCTCTCTCTCTCTCTCTTTCTCTCCCCCACACACAAACGCAAAGTGGGAGGGGTATCGTGTAAATGTTGATACGCAGTAGTAGACTTTATTTCAGTGGTAAAACCCCGAGTTCAAGATGCCACGACAAATAGGCGGTCTGTTGCCATGACAACGGTCAATGATGCCACCACTAAGCAGCTATCACGCATTTTGCAGGGGTGTGCTATACGTGTTGCTTGGCGGAATTATAATTCAGAGAAGCCACATTTGCGCCAAGGACATATCTTAAGACATCTCTACCTAGGATCAATAATACAGTGTGTTATTCCACGCGTGGTAAGAGGATGCGTGCTGTATGATTTCCCCACATCCCTAGCCGTTGCACCGCTCTGTGTTCGCATTAAACATATGCATATTTTTTCATCGGGACTTTCACAGGAGCCTGGGGCGGTGGCTGTTTCATGCAGAATCATGCTGAAATCTCTGAGTGAGATGCTAATTTATCTGTGTCCGTGTAGCCATGGCAAAGGAGCTGCCCCCCACCCAACTGCTGAATACATTAATCCAATGAGATGTCTGCAGTGTGTGCTATGCAGTAGGGTAATTCAAGTATCCTGCAGACACTATAAAGAAAAGCAGGAGAAAATGCACATGGAGGAGAACCTCCTATAGGCAAATGGGTCTTGGACAACTTAATATTAAAGCATGATCTAAGAGGTAAGCATAAAGAAACTAGCAAGCATACAAATGAGCAAGGACTACTAGGGCTTAATGTGAAATAAATCTAATGTAAATTTAGTTTAACATTTCACACTTTGGAAATGCACAATTAATTCATACAATCCCATTTTCTTTTCTTCCTTTGCTAAATGTTCTACATTCCAGTTTTTATACTACATTTTGTATCATGTATGCTTGAATTGTATTATTTATAAAAGCATGGTGTCCATGTTACAAAGAAAAAGGAATAGCAACTTGTTCTGACATTATCTTTTGTCTTTTCTAAGTTTAATAAATTATTTTGTCCTCAGTAACGCTTTATCACATAAAATGTTACATATTTCAGATAAAGCATTTTTTAAATTTCAAGGACCTGAAATTGATACACTTCAAGGTTGAGTCTTCATAGAGAACTCATATGCTACATTTGGTATCAAAGCATGTACAGTATTTGGTTTTCTCCTTTGAAAAGGTTTCTCCACTTACTAGGTTGCTCTTATATTTTCAAACAAACAAACAAACAAAAAAAGCAATGTCACATATCACACAAGAGGGAGTGCTGTTGTGCTGAATATCATGTTGTAGGCCTCACAACATGGCATCACAGCCATGCTGACATTTAGCACAACAGCACAACCTCAAGCGAGAGTCTTACTGGTACTATGTAGCCAAAATTTGAGGAGAATAAAACATGGAGGTAGTAAACAGTCCTGTAAATCTCATAATTTTTTTCCATATATTTACACTTATCCTCTTTAGACTATCAGAACCATTAAAGTGTGCATTTCAGGGTTAAATCCCAAATAGCATTAAATGCAAAGCTAGTGTGCTATGTAGGGTGTACAATTGAATTTTTTATTTTACATATAATGGTTACTATTATGCATCAAAATTCACTGCCAATTCCAGATATGAAACTAATGATCATGTACAGTGTCTTTCTTTTTCAACAGTGTGGTTCTATCTTTCTCTTTGCAACCATTTAAGTTAACCATCACCAGTGGGTAATGTGGCTGAGCCATCTGCATTACGGCTACTCTGTGATTCCGCCTTATTAATTCATTTTATCCATCCATATCCTCCTGTGGGTATTTCTCATGCCACAAGTTATGCAGCAACACATTTCCCAGTGATCTTTGCGAGCAAGTCACTGCTTTGGTGCTTTCTCAGTCTAATAGTTATTAAAGCAACTTACATAATGTTCCAACCATACATGGGGAATATTAATCTACAATTATACAGTATAGTTATTATACTGTAAGCATAAAAAAAAACATATTTGTCTCATGAAAGTTTCCTTTGCTGCCTTGATTTGGACACACTTTTCCTAATAGGGGAAGCCTTACTGCAAATCAACACTATGTTATTCAGACTGATCAACGTTATCATATAAGGAAACATTTCTATCCTGACAGACCTGGTCTATGTCAAGATGATAATGTTCCAACCAATGAACACATATGATCACTGAATGTGATGTGGTTTGATAAGTATGAAAATGATCTCTAGTGATGTGTTATGGCCTTCACAATCATCAGATCCTAACCTAACATGACATTTAACATTGGACTCTTCCACTGCTTTACTGTCTTAAATTCACTTGGCAGCCATTTTGAATATCACATAGTTTTACCTTCTGCAGCTACAGTAGCACATTCTGTTTCACTGATTGTGTTTAATTTTTACTTTATTGCTTAGATTTAATTTGGTTACTAATTATATTTGTTGTTATATTATGCACAACACAACAAACCTTGAGGCAGATGGACTACAACAGTAGAACACATAATATTCTACTCCTGTCAGCCACTTTTATAACAACACCTGTACACCTGCTCATTTATGCTCTTATTTAATCAGCCCATCATGTGGCCACAGCACAATGCATATAATAATGCAGAGAGAGGTCAGGCTTTAAGTAACTTTCACATCAAACATCAGAATTAAAAACTGTGAGCTCTGTGACTTATATGCACTAACGATTAGGAGAAAATACTGTGCCCTGGATAGTTTTAGATTCTTGTTCTTGACTAATGGAATCTGATGCAGTCTTCTGCTTTTGTAGCTCATCCACCTCAGAGTTTGATCTATCTAGCAATTATCCTCTGATTTTACTTATCAGCTTGGTGTTTCAAGCTGCAGAAAATGTGTACACTTGATGTTTTTTGTTTTCTGCACCATAAACCCTTTTCTGTGTAAAATCAGAGATGTGTAGGGAGTAGGGGTAGCTCAGTGGTTAAGGCATTGGCCTACTGATTGGAGGGTCCCAGGTTTAAACCCCTGCAGCACCAAGTTGCCACTGTAATATGTAAATTGCAATTGTAAAATGTAGGTCCTTCTGGATAAGGCTGTCTGCCAAATGCCGAAATGTAATGTGTGTGAGAATCCCAGAAAACAACAGTGTTTGAAATACTCAAACTGGCCCATCTGGTACCAACAACCATGCCACAGTGACAGGGAAACAAATTGTCTCCATTCTGTGAACATTACCTGAAGCTCTAGACCCACATCTACATAATTTTATACATTGTGCTACTGCTACGAGATGGAATGATCAGATAACTGCATAAATGAGTAAGTGTCCATGTGAGAGTGCATGTTAAGAGTATGTATATTATATTTATATTTCGTACACACACACACACACACACACACACACATCACCACTTACACACACACACATCACCACTTACACACACACACACACACACACACACACACACA
>JAQQZT010000005.1:12685410-12704319 GCA_030068275.1 Clarias platycephalus | reverse complement strand
GTATCTGAAAGTTTATTTTCTATATCAGAAAATAATAATTCACAAGTCCAACAGTACAACACTGGCTAGTCTATTTCAAATAAAAATCAACCTTTTAAGCATTCTCATACCATATCAGCAACACAACAATTGCTTATGCATGAGATCTATTGTAGCCATTATTAAGTGTGTGTACATTCCCCCTTGCAACAGTTTATTAATTATTCATATATAAGACAGTCAGCAGTCCTGTTTTTACAGTCAGAGATTAGAGTGCAAGTGCTGTACCACGAACCACCATCTGCGCAAATCATAGCTCCATCATACCTCATACCTCAACACTGCCTGCATGACCACTAACGGTTAAAATGGGATGTTTGCATTGAGCCTTGAGAGAAGGGAACGTTCAGTTTGCGCAAACTCGGAGAACACGCCGAGGCTCGTTGGCGCAGCGCTGTATCCGCTCATTTCGTGATGCTCGGTGCGTGGCGCGTGCGTGGCGTCGCGTAGCCCAGCGCAGTTGAGTGCGTTTGTGTGTGTGTTTGGAGAGGACGGATCGTTCGCTTCGAAATTACATCCACACGCGCCGGGGAACAGGTTTACCTACTAAAAGAAGCCGAATCTAAGGAGACTCCCTACAGTAGGTGCTCAGGCAAAAATCTTAAAGGTCCCGGGCGTTTTGTTCAGCACCAGTAACCTACACACTTCCACTAAACCCAATCCCAGTTTACTGGAAGGTAAGACACGGTTTTCTGTATACATGATATGCAGAGTGTTGATTTGATTGCACCTGATTTGTGTAGACCGTGTGTGTGTTTATGCATATAGCTAGGGTTTTGCCTCCATTCCTTCCTTAAGACGCAGCAAATGAATGAATGAGTGCATGGGTGTGTGAACGAGTGAGAATCTTCACATGTAGGTTGTGACTGCGGTGCTCGGCCTGTTTTCCGCACACCGTGTATGTGTTGATTATGTGATCATTATGAAATCAGTTAAGGCTGAAGAAGAATACACATCACACACACACACACACCTAAGTGCTTACTGGTGCTCTGCATGTGTCTTGAATCTTGACGTCGTATTTCTGTTCATTTAACGCAAAACCCATACCTCAGAAACAGTCTAAAGGAAGGTGAAGGGGGGGAAAAAAACAAAAAAAACAAACCCATCATCCAGCAATAATTCGTGATGCTCGTCCGGCGCAGTGGCATCCATCCATAAACGTGATTGCGTATTTTATTCCTGCGGGATCTGTCAAATTCAGCATTTCAAAATGGAAGGCATGAAATATGATGTTCATTTTGACATTGGATCGAGGTGTGCTCATACAGTCCATCTGCGTGATATGTAGATACATAGGTGCTTTGGAGGAGGTATATATAGGTAATAAACTGTTACGCCTTAAGACGCAAAGTGTGTGCTCATTGTAAAATCACTAATGCTCACTCTTTTCTTTGCATGACGTTAATAGCGTCTATGTGCGTGTTTGTGGTGTCGAAATGAATATATTGCTGTCTCCTAATGCTTTCCTTTCTCAAGGTCATTCACTGTGCGACTGGAGCTTGAAGGAGCTCTCAGCGGTCTTACATAACGGCCTGGAGGTTTAGTTACCGGTGCAGCCTGATTAATACAACCATTTCTGTTTGTCGGTAATTAGTCGTGTTTTTAAAAAAATCCCCAACGCTTTTCCTGCCGTTGCTCTGCGTGCGCAGTGCTACACAGCACCACTTGTTACATAATATTGCGCGCAGGTTAGGCAGCAAACAGCAAACGTGCCAAATGAAATGGTGAGGAGGCTGGAGAGAGGCCACTTCTATCAGCCCAACTATGTGTGCGTGCTCCTGAGTACATTGTGCATATATGTGTGTTACAATAAATATTACTGAGTGGAATGAAGTATATTAGTTTGAATTGAAATTGAATTGGGTGGTATTAACCATGTTAATTGCTTATTACAAAAGGTAAGATTTACTGTTCCTCATGCCTTTTTTCCCCCTAATGAGATGTGTTCAAATGATCAATGGATTAAATCGGAAATGTATCATAAGGTTTTGCACAAACTTGCTCATTTGAATATTTCAGAGATTCTACTTTTCAGTAAAGGTGCTGTCAATAATATGATCTGTAATGAAAATACCTGTATTAAATTCGAAAAAAAAAAAGCAAAACATGATGACTTGGGGCGCAAATGTTTGGACCCCAGTCGGCGACCCCAAAGTGTGGTTCCATATTCAAAGGAGTTTTTTTAAAAGATAAATTATAGTGAAACAACAAATGCTCAACTTGACAGACAGCACCTGTGCACTGAATACAAGAACATTGAACATTTGTTAATATATCAGAACTGTTTCACATAGAGATTCAACAATTTCCTTTAGTGCAACAATTGTTTCAGGCCTAGATCTGATGGACTACTGACTTCACATGATCCCAAAGCTTAAAGTCAAGTGGTGTTAGACCTGGTTGTATTTAATCTTATAGTGTTAAGTTTGAAGTCATCTTGGGTCTGACTAGAAAAACACATGTAAGGAAAAATGCCAGTGGACTCTGATTTTGGCTACTCTATGCAGTGCATCCAAAATGTGGAAAAGAAATAATAATAAGTAATAATTAAAACAGTGAAACTCACTGATTCATTTATGTTAGTTTAGGTTAAGGGTTAGTGCCACCCATGTGGCAGTATGTGACAGTCAATCTGTAAATTTCTAATGTGTCTGTGTTTTCTAATGTGTAAATAATGTAATCTCATTTGTTAGTGATTAATTGTGTAATGTGCATCTGGTCAGCAGGCCAATAAGGGACTTAACTGCAACTGTTTGTGTTTGTGTACCACTAAATTACCAAAATTGCATCATATAACAAACCTCTAAAACTTAAATTAATTTCTCATAAATAATTCAGAACAATTCATAAATAAATTGTTAATTATTTATTTAGGAATATTTTCCCAGTGTGTAAACTGTTAAAGGGGTATTGTAAGTCAAAAAAAACTTACCAGCGTCGCTTATAAATGCACTCATTTTTGGCCCTAAATAACCCTTTTCTTCTTGATATGACCTGTTCTATTATGATATGGTATGATCTTTTTCCAGTATACAGGAACATGTATATAGGATTATGTATATAATTTCCCACAAGACTGTTTTTAAAAAAATCATAATCAGGTATGAATATATTTAAACATACTACTCTTTTCTACAAAGATCATGGGGAAACAGAACAGTAAGCTAACCCCTGAGGTGATGGAGGACCTGGTGAAGAACACAGAATTTAATGAACATGAGCTCAAGCAGTGGTACAAGGGCTTCCTGAAAGATTGTCCCAGTGGCAAACTAAACCTGGATGAATTCCAGCAATTGTATGTTAAGGTGAGTATGTTTTAAAGGTCCTTCATTAAATTGCCATATTTTTCCTATAACAGACTTTTCTATCAATTGCTACAATATGGGCCACAATAATTAAATATCTACACACTTCACTCAGCAAGAAATCAACCAAGGTTCAGTGGCAAAAACCAGAACAGCATCAAAATCTATTTCACAATATGTAATTCATCTGAATTATACACTTCATTACGGTACACTCACCTGGGTGGGTAAATGAAACATTTTATCATGTTGTCTTTTTATTTCCTACCATAATATGAGTGAGACACAAGAAATACTTTTAATGTCCCTTTCTCATTTTAAAGCATTTCAAATTTGCTTTCACAGAATGTGGATTTTATTGCAATATAAATTAAATGTTCAAAAAATTCAACTTTTTTGACTGGGCAGCCAACCCTTTCTCTGTGATGTTCAATAATGCAAGTGTAAATCAAACATTATACAATGAACCTGCTGCCCACTTTTCTAAAATGTTTATTCATTTTGGTCATCAAGGCTTTTTGTAAATTGACAGTTTTGTTATCAATACTTTCTTCTGCCAGAGAAATGCAAAATATTAGCACTTATTGAAATATATCTGTAATGCTATTATACTGTACACATTAAATATATAGTAGAGTAAATCATTAGGTATGGAAATGAAATATTAGTGAATGTAAAATGAATATAATTAAGTTTGTTTCTTGCAGTTCTTCCCTTATGGTGATGCATCAAAGTTTGCACAGCATGCCTTCAGAACCTTTGATAAGAATGGGGATGGTACTATTGACTTCAGAGAGTTCATTTGTGCTCTGTCCATCACATCACGAGGAAGCTTTGAGCAGAAGCTTAACTGGGCCTTCAACATGTATGACCTAGATGGAGATGGCAAAATCACTCGAGTTGAGATGTTGGAAATTATAGAGGTATGCTGACATTCTACTACTATTTTTTTAAATACAGCATTTAGCATACAGCATTTTTAACAGCTTTATCTATAGTGACTTGCAGAAGATTCCCTTGTCTAGAAAACATATCAAGGTTTTTCTGAGGTTTCCAGACTACATTATAACACGGGAAGAAATTTTTCCAATCCAACCAAATTAATTGAATCAGTTGAACATGTCACTTGGGATATGACATTGCCCTGTTTCTTCTTCATCTATAGTTTTTATCAACATAATGGACATACACATTAGAACTCATGATGCCTTAAACCTTTTAGGGAAGCATATGTTTTTGAACAGATATACTGTATAGGACAAGTTAATTAATGTAATGCCCGGGATAAATGTTAGGCTTCAGTTCTGTTTATTTATTTATAAGATGCTTTGCAAAAGGCATAGGTATAAAATATTGTTCTGAAACATTATCCTGAATCTTATGAAATACAAACTTGGGATATAACATTGCGTGATCAGTGTTTCCCAGTCCATTATTTTATTCTCAGGTTGGAGCTATCAGCCATAACATTAACACATTTACATTGACTATCAATGATATAGCAGTAAACAGGCTGATTGGTACCCCAGGCTCATCTATGCCTGCGGGGTCCCGTCTGGTCTGATCACACCGAAAAGCCAATGCAGCACAACTCACAGAAAAAAGGCCAACACTGGCCACAATAGGTCACCTGAACACCCAGCGTACTACAAGGCTCAATAGGAAAAGAGCCACATACAAACAAGTAAAATCCACTGAGGCCCTACCCCGTAGCCCACAGCACAGAAAGGATCGACTGCAAGTGTCCTGGTGCCAGACACCACACCACAACCCCAGAGATCTTGTGGAGTCATGCCCCGAGGGGCCAGTGCTGCCACAATACTGGGCAAAATGATTTGTGTTGTAATGTTATGGCTGATCAGTGTATACTCATGGACAAAAAAAAAAAAAAACCTTGCACATATCAATTTCTTACAAAAACTATTTCTGTCAAATTAAAAAGAAAATTTTATTGTATACAAAAATCTGTGTACATCACACCAGAAATAAAAAAAAAATTCAGCCAACATTGACAATGATGTAGCATCCACATTGGCCAATGATACAGTAAGGTTATCTACAATAAAGTAACACTCTATTGAGCATGCTCGTAATTTTACCATACCTGTGTTCTTAATGTAACAAGGCAAACAAAATAATGAATTCGATTTTGGGTTTCCTTAACAGTGCATAACAGTTTGTGAGTGCATACAAGGGTGAGCCAAAAAATGATCCACACTCTGGTTATAATAAAACTTCTGTTGGCTGCACTGTTATCAGCGCTTTCCTTTCAAGGCTACTGTCTCCCCAGTCACTGCTGTGCAGCTGTGAATATGTTACATCAGTTCATTTGTAACTGCAGTACGAGCAAAAATGTATGCCCGACTTGTGATTTGCATGAAAGAAGTTCAACATGCATTGATTGGTTGGTGTTTGGATATCTGCAAACAAAATTTGGATGAATATTCTAAAGATGCTGAAAGTTCTAAAAAAGAATCATTATTGGTGATAAGACACGGAAACAGTATGGAACGGAAACATCGTCAATCGTCAACCATCAATTATCACCTGAGAAAAGATGTTTACTGCATTTTTGGATTCTTCGATGGGGAACTCTGATGATTCATTCCACAACCAAAAAATATTTGTATAGAAATAATGAATACAAAATGTAAAGTAAACATAAAACAAAAATTAACCTGCATGTCCCCTTGAAAAGAATCCCCAGTGTTTCCGGTAGTGTGTTTGTATGTATGTGTGTGTTTGTGTGCGCAAACGTGTGTGTGTGTGTGAAGCTGAAGTAAGACGAGGAGTATAGAGGAGGAGGGAGGGAGCTACTACGCGTCTTTCACACACAGACGCCGCGCACAAACACACCCACACACACAGCATGTGTGCACAAATACACACACATTAAAGGAAACATGGCTCTGTTGGGAAACTTCTTTAACTAGGAACTTCTCTAATGACACTCGCGTGTGTACACACACTAACAGAATCACCGCTCTCTGACATAGAGAGACTTTGAAAACTGGATCTTTTGTGCACAATGTTATAATAAACAGTACACGCGCACAGAGGTTGACTGTACGAGTGACACACACACACACTGAGACTGAGCATGGGAGATGATTACCCACAATCCCGCAGCGTGCGCAAGAGAAGAACTATTTGCTCAGTTGTGATCACATGACGCTTGGCAGACAACGCGCATACGTGCTACTTGTATGTCAGGACCTCGCTCGTTTACTAAGATCAAATTTATTTAAAAATCTCGCAAAACATTCACAGACCAAGTTACTCGGAACCCAAGGTTCCACTGTATATAATGTATAGCAATACATTTAGTATTAAAATATTCATACAAGTTTTTCTTTTCCTGAAGTGTGTGTACATTTTTTGGGCTAACTCTGTATATATAAGTATTTTAAAAATAGCGCATGTCCATGAGTACATAAACAAAGCTGGTTAACAATTATCAATCTGGTTCAATATCAGAATATTTTAAATGCAGAAAATATAGGGGAACAATAATTCTAGAAGTTTCAGATCTGAAGTCTACCTCTAAATCTGTTTACTTATAAGCACAAATGTGTTTGATAGCAGATATAAACATAATGCTTTAAAGTTCACTGGATAGTTCTTAAGAACCTCTATTGAGTAATATGCACAATAAGACAAGAAGTTACACTGTATAGAAATGTATTTCTTCTAGGTAAAGTGTGGAAATCTCACATGATCTAAAATTGAAGCTAGCTCTGGTTCTGGCATTTATTAAGTAAAAATGTTGTCTGTTTGCCATCATTCTCATAATACTGATTACTCAACAGACTTAGAACAGTAATTTAAGGGTAGCACCAAATGAAAGGTTACAGTTTGGTTGGTCATAAAGGGAATCAAGATATAACGTATATTACCTTTTTTTGAAGGCAATTTACAAAATGGTTGGCACTGTGATCATGATGAAGATGAATGAGGACGGCCTGACACCAGAACAGAGGGTGGATAGAATCTTTAGCAAGATGGATAAGAACAACGACGACCAAATCTCTCTCGATGAGTTTAAAGAAGCAGCGAAGAGTGACCCATCTATTGTACTGCTTTTGCAGTGTGACATGCCAAAGTGAGGGTATGCGAGTCAGCATGGTCTGGACTGAATATGTTGTAATGTTTTATTCGTGTTCAGCCAATTTCCACAAGATTACAATGAAGTATATTTGGACTATTCAGATGAACCTGCTTCTTGTGGTTGAAAATCTAGTATGCATGAGAATGTCAAATGCTAAGAGTTATACATCTTAATTTAATTTCAAATTGCAACAATGTATGGTGTGCAAAATAAATGAGCCATTTTCATTTTCCCATCGTTAGTCAGTGAAGTGCTCCACAGTAGACGTCACATTTTTAGCTACAATGCTTACAGATCATATTTACCACAGTAGCTACTGTATTTCCTACGGTGGTTCAGGCAGTAAAAACAAAATGTCACACTAAATGTTTCAAGTTTTATCAAAACAGTATGATCTTAAAATCAAGAAGGGTAGAGGGGTTCAATTAGCCTCCCAAATGTGCTTGTACCTGATTATAAATGTAAGTTATTTGCATGCATGTACTAAGTGTAAAGTTTAATCTTTATCTCTTCTTTTGGCAACCTTGACAAATAATATAAGGAGGCCTTATAAATGATTACATTAATAATACTAAAGATGTGCAAGATTTACATGTGTGATTCATCAGCCCATTAGATATCTTCCCTTGGATGCATGTTCCCCCCAAAAAACTACAGTGTGTATTTGTATAAGCTATCTGTAAGGGCAACGATATATTGTGCATCTTGTCTTGGACCAACTTAGCTTTTGTGTGTAAAGACTCTAGTAACTGTAACCTGATATACTCCGAGTTGACATTTTATCAGCTACACCTTTCTAGTGGTTAATAAACTGGCAACTTAGTATACACAATTTTTTACCATACACACCAAAGTTGGCACTGTTCTAGGTACTATTTAGGTACATCCAATAAATCACTAACTCAGTATCTTAAAGACTGGCATATAAATGACAGCTGCCCAACCACATCACATACATTGCCTTTGATTTACACATTAATCATGTATGAATGGGAATAATTAGTTTTGCGAAGTCAGTTGTCCCGTGTAAGTTCTTTCTATGGAGGACTTTATTAATGCTTGTCCTTCCCATAATAAAGAAGCAATCAACAACAAATGTGCTTGGTACAGAAATTCACTCTAAATGTTGTTTTTATTAAACTTTTTTTGTAAAATATTTATACACTGTTGACATTTTAAATCAATACTGTTTATGAAGGAAAATGATTTTTGCAAATTATTTGAGCCACAACTTAATTTACTCACCAGAAACAAACATATTGCTGCTCATATACACTAAATAAATGGTACCAACAAAGTATCATGCTTTAAAAAATGTGATTAGTCTGAAAACAAGGGTATAAATAACCTAAGCTAAAATATTCCTTATGGTGAAGAATCCCCTCGAATATTCAATGGACTAATCTTCAAAATTAAAAAGGGTTCTCCTACTACATCAATTTTAAAAACCCTAAAATTAGGAATGTATTATCCCACTGATATTGTATATCTTTCCAATTTGTGTTGGCACAACTAGAAAATATGGTTGCTGTTTTCTTGCTTTCCACATAAAAGAAAGCATCAAGCCAATGCATGTCCTATAAGGCTCAGGATGCTACTCAGTTTTATCTCCCGAGCTACTTGTAAAAAAAATAAATAATGATAATGTCTGTAAATCCCAAAATTACAGGTGTATATCTTTTTCATGTAAATATCTGTACCTAACATGAAAAATGAATGATCAAATTTAAATTTGATTGTGCAGTATGTTGTTTGTGTTTTATTTGTGGCATGTCTTAAACACACTATGTAATGGTTGCGCTGACAACATTGTGATTCCAATCAATAAACTGTCTATGGGCTGTTTTCACAACATACACTGTGCATTTGTGTATTTGTTCTTTTTTTACAGGCAACATAAAAACACACAAGATGGAAACAGGAAATTTATTAAATTATGCTTTCTAACATTTTCTAAAATAGATTTTATTAAAAGGCTTTTAAGATAGCTTTATTGTAAAAAAAAAAAAAGAAAGATGAAAAAAAGAAACGTTAAAATAATAGGTAAAAGTAAATTGAAGACTTATTATTGTTATTCTTAACAACTTAGTGCAGTCCCTTCTCTTGACAGTCCTATGACAACCCATCGCTTAGGTTTCCCTCTCTGGATCTTGTAGCTGATGGATTTTAATATGAGAACTCTGAGGAAGGTGACTAGGGAAAAAAAACAACAACAACAGCTTCTTTAGTTTTAAGAATCAAAACATCACATGACAATCACATACTGAGGTGCATGTACCTGGTGGTCAGAGGTGTGATGAAGATGAACTGTCGCTGATGCTGACGCTCAGAGAGCTCAAGAAGCAGGTCCAGTGAGATCCGTCGGTTGTGCATGTCCTGTATATGTATACAAAATGAGCAGAAAGCAAAAGAAAGAGAATATATAATTAAGTTATGAGCAGCAGTTCTTGAATCCAAACACCAATTTGCAGGTATGACCAAATGTTTAATTTTCAGCCATGTTACCACCTCCAGTTTGGACACATTTTGTTTTTGATCGCACAATGCTTTCTTGTATTACTGAGGATATAGTGGACAAACAAAAATATTTGAAGCAAAAGATACTCATGGGGTTTACACAGGTCTTCACACAAATATACTGTATGACTTTTTTATTAATGTTTTGAAACCAAGACTCTTTCTTGGACTGGATGTAGTGCTTGTCCCAGGCCGAATAAAATGGGAGGGTTGAGACAAGAAGGGCATCTGGTGTAAAACCTGTGCCAAGTTGTGTGTGGATCCACAGTGCGACCTCTCAACAGGAGCAGGTGAAAGACTAACAACAGTGGCTTAGTAGTTAGCTTTGTTGCCTCGCACCTCTAGGGTCATGGTTCAATTTCTGCCTTGAGATCCGTGTGCGTGGAGTTTGCATTTTCTTCCCGTGCTAACATCAATAAAATTTAATTTCCGTTTATGCCCACAGGCGCACTCTCTCTGTGTGTGTGTGAAGCTAAAGTAAGAGGAGAGGAGGAATCAGACCCTCCCCTTTCCCTCTTCTCGTCTTACACAGTAAACCTTCCTCCTCTCTTATTTGAGTTTCACACAAACACACATTAACAGTGACACTGTTTTATCGAAAAAATTAGCAAGGAACATGGCTAATAACACTTGCGTGTGTGCACACTAATGTGACACTAACGGAATCACTGCTGTAAAGTAAAAATAAAAAAATTAACCTGCACTTTATGTTTGAAAAGAATTGCGACAGAGCAGTGTTTCTGTGTGTGTAAAGACGAGAGGAAGAGGGTGTGTGTGTGTGTGTGTGTGTGAGAGAAGGGGCACGGTGTTCAGTGACACACAGAGAGAGAAAATGGATCTTTAACCTCTCTAATGAGACTTGCTTTTGCTTTATATGCGCACACACGTGCGTTATAATAAACAGTACACGCGCTATACACACACGCATACAAACACAAAATAACATATGTTTTACAGTCACAGTGTTATAGTATACAGTACATGCGTGCATTGGCTCAGTAGCGCATGCGTGCTAAATGACACTCGGTACTGGTAAACCAAGACTTGTTCGTTTTTCAAGTCAAAATTTATTAAAAATCTTTGCTCGTCTTCTCGCAAACCGAGTTACTCGCAATCCGAGGTGACACTGTATGTGAAACCAAATTATACAAAAGTCTGCATGAATTTATCCAATGACATGGGGAAAATGTTTATCAATAATAAACAACAGCATTAAAACAAGAATGAACATCCAAGTTACTGTATGTTCAAGTACAGTAAAGTGTAAAATGTCAATCACCATGTAAACGTCAAACTCATCCAGGCATCTAAAGGGTGATTCTGTGATCTCCCACAGAGACAGAATGAAGCAAACTGTGGAGAAGGAGCGCTCTCCGCCAGACAGAGAACGCATGTCATTAACGTTGTCATTCTCC
This sequence comes from Clarias platycephalus, assembly GCA_030068275.1. Lineage (NCBI taxonomy): Eukaryota > Metazoa > Chordata > Actinopteri > Siluriformes > Clariidae > Clarias > Clarias platycephalus. Next base: position 12,692,932 of record JAQQZT010000005.1, on the reverse strand, counting down.
CGACCAGGTGGTTTGACCTTTAACAGACACAAGAAGTCAAATTAAAAGAATCCTACAGATTTTCACCTCAAATTTAAGCAATGTCTTACTTTTTTTGTATGATATTTTTAAAGAACTTATCAATATATTTACTATTTTGTGTGTATATGTATATGTATTTGTATATATTTGTAAATTTGTCTATGGTAAGTAATCACATTTACACATTCATAGATGCCTGTCCTAGAGCCCAATAGCACTGCAGCGCTTGTTTAATTAGCAAACCCTCAGATGATCTAGGTCACCAAAGTGCTCATGTCATGGGAGCGTGTTGTGCAGACACATCATCATTAACTCGCAAAACATTTTTTGGGCTCCATATTGCACATATAGTTTTGATGCTTTTCTTTAATATGAGATTGACAACATGGGTGTGGTGGACTGTGGGCTGCGAATGGAAATACGCAGGCTGAACCAGCAGGTAATATAAAAATTCTTCTGTTATTTTAATTGTAATAAACAAAAACATCTTATATTGGCCTCCTCCGGCCATGTGCCCTTTAATTAACCAGTGAGTAATTATGTAATGCTATTAAATGGTTTTAAGTTATGATATTTATTTCTTGATGCGTTTAAAAAACTGATTTGTTTCAGTAAGAATGATTATAGTTACAAATTTTATCTTGGAAGAATGCAGAAAGAATAAAGCTCCAGTTTGCAAATAAATGGTTACATTTAAAAACAAAGCAGAACTTACTGAAATGGAAAGAGTTTCATTGTTGTGATCAAACATCATGGACCCGCAGCAGTGCAGCTTGATGAGGAAATTGTTGAAGTATAACTTGCATCTCACTGAGAGGGATCTGTTAGAAAGGCACACCAGAGATGTTTTGTGCATATAGATTTGTACATATATTTATATTTTAGTCGGGGTGTACAGTAATGTTCTTTGGAAGATGTGACTTTTCTTTCCATTTATGATTTTACTTTTACAAATAACCTTGCAAAAAGTGGCATTTAAAATCGGTATACCATATATACAAGTATTTGATTTTGAATTTGACTGCATTACACCCCTAATATTCAGGGACTGAACTTGATAAATTTATGCATGTAATAAACACTTTTTATGAAGTTAAATGCTTATATTACCTAATTTGATCTAAAAACATACTTAAATACATTAGTATTTTATGGTAACATTTAAAACCTCATGCATTTACCCAATCGCACACTAAATCTCAGACTACAGTACCTTCTCAGTGTTTTGTATCGGGCCTGCCTGTCAGTCATGATGTTGTCCAGACGATCAATAAATTTCTTGAGATCTCTCAGCTGATTGGATTTGTTCTTATAATTACCATGAGCCTCAGCATACTCCCTGTTGAGTTAAAAAAAAAAAAAAAAATCTAAATTACAGAGATAATATATATTTTTTTATTAATAAAAAAAAATTTCTTTAAACGGTATAATGTTTAGGTGAAATGTTAGAGGTATATATACTTGAGTACTTGTTCCTGATTGCCATGCGTGCTCTCTTGTATGCTGATCTTCTGACGCAGACGTGTGATCTCTATGTCGATGCTTTTGGCAGTCCGATCTGAGCGTTGCGGAACAGAGCAGATTTCTGTGGCTTTTGCCTCAATGTCCTAATGAAAAGGAGAGGGAATATAAATATGATGTAGTGAAGTTTACTTGACTTTTAGTAGATTGTCCAGAAACAATCTTTTCACAGTACAGTGGCTATGCAGTCCTATCACAGATTCAATAGAAAGACTATAAAACAAGGAATTTCTCAGATACAGTAGCACAAAACAAAGAATGTATACTTCACTTAGAATAAAGGAGGGGGGCTTAAATACAAAGGGGGAAACCTAAAACAGTTGAAAGTGATCATGACACTAGTTAGACTACTCATTACAAGACATGACCCAAAACAAAATTCACATGTAAATAGTTGAAATAAGTAAATAAATAGGGTATGTTTACACCAAACTCTAATGTTCCAGGTTCGATATACATCAAAGCCTTAATCATGTTTATAAAACACCTCATTAGCTATAAAGATACAACACATGACTGCATATTGTATACTGCATACCTGTTTTTCATTTTCTAAGCAAGTAAGGTTCTCTCTCAAGGTTTTTATATTATCCTGATGTGTCTTGACCTTCTCCTCCAAGATTTTCAGGGTATTTTCGAGTTTATTGCGCTCAGCCTCAGTTTTCACTTGCTCCTCCTAAATGCAAAACAAGCAACTTAAAGGTGACTGACATGAGCAGACTTACCCGTTTTTCCATAAATCAAATCATTTCCACTAACCTTCAATTGCTCGGCTTCATCCGAGATTTGCTCTCTCTTGTTTTTCACATCTTTGTATTTCCGATCAAGGTCTGTGATCATCTTGGTATGCTTTTCCAGGTCACTTTTGGCTTCTTTTACACATTTTCTCTCTAGCTCAATTTTCTGTTCATTTTCTTGACCCTCTTCTTCCTTTAGAAAGTAGACATCAGAGAACATTAGAACATTTACAGTCAACGAGTTGATAACTGGTAAGCAAGTCAACATTACTGTATATACAATACACACCAGTGAACTGACGTCCTCGGTCTGTGTCTCTTCAACATTTTCAAGCTCAATTATAGATGCTTTAACTCTATTTATATCTTCCTATGCATGAACACAACACAAAATGCATGAACAAAATCCCATATAATAGCTGACAAAAATATCTTGATTGTCAATTCAAGTTCAGCAATGTCTTATTGCATCTTTCCACATATAAAAATTAACCTAAAAAACATTATTTCCTCTGACAGTAAAACTAGAGATTTTATTACAAACTGAAAATTTAAAGAATTTCATTATTCTACCTGCTTTTTTTTGCATGCTATTTTGACACTTAGCAGTTTCTCTTCCATGTTCTGAATGTCCTGCCTCACGGAGTTTAAGTGAAGTTGAAACCTGCTGAGCTGTGCTTGATAGTTTTCCACCTCTGACTGCACCAGACTGCACATTTGGAAAAGAAAATGCAAGCAAATAATTCAACAACCTACACATGGACAGTATCCAAACCAAAAAAAAAAGATAATTGAAAGTTTAAATTGCATATTTTTATAGAATTTGACATTTAAATCTGTGTAAAAAACTAATGTTATGTATTATTTTTGTTCACATACGCACTGAAGAATATTACAGATGTACCAGGTAGTATAAAAAAAATTTAGACTAGTTTTGTAACACGCCAACAGATGGAAGTAAAAGGCTGCACGCGCAATCACAGAGAGCAACGTGAGTCAGTGTGCCAAAAGACATTGCGAGCTGTGCAATTGGTGCTATTCTGACCATGTGCATTACCATGTCTGCGATTTCATCATGGACAACAAGTTAGAACAAACAGCAAACATGAAATTTTGTTGGAAACTGGGCAAATCTACCACAGAGATGTTGACATGATTCTGCAAGTTTACGGCGATGCTACAATAAGTTGTTCAAGGTGTTCGAGTAGCACTCGTGCTTCAAGAGTAGAAACACATTACTGGAAGATGACGAGAGATCAGGAATAAGCTCAACACCCAAAATGGTGAAACCATTCTGCAACTTGTGCATGATGACTATTAGAGAACAACCCACACCATTGCTGCCATTGTCGGTGTGTCATACAGAACAGTCCTCACTTGTGATGTGAACATTCACCAAGGAATAATGCATCAAAGTCTGCCATGAACTCAGCTGCTGTGGGTGACCTGTCCTTCATGTCGAGCATCATTACCAATGATAAAACTTGGGTGTACGGGTACGACCCTGAGACGAAGCAACATTCTTCACAGTGGGAGAGCCCCTCACAAACAATCTCACTACCCACCAAGTTGCTTATCACACAATACATATTGCACACTTGCAATTATGCACACCACAGAACTGTGAACTTTGAACTGCAACCTTTGCACATTATTATGCACATTGTCTTGCCCATAACTGCACATGGTGCTACATTCCACGTCAACTCTGCTGTATTTTATTATATTTTTATATTCCTATTCTAATCTAATATTTTATTTATTATTTCATTATTTGTACATAATGTAAATTTAAAAAATGTTTTTACAGCTAAATATTTTTCTATAATTTTAATTAGTAAAAATTCTCTTATTTCAATGAAACCTTTCTTTTTTGGAAATGTTTAGGTCATCAGCAGTCTCCATGACTAAAAAAGACGAGTCAGGTCTGCAGCTCGACCAAGTGCTCAGACCAAGTGCTCAAGTATGCTCATTGTCTTTTAGGACAAAAAGAAAACGGTCTCGTCTGGAGACCAGACCATCAATAGCGGAGTCTACTGCCAGGTTTTAAGGTGTCTGAGGGAGGCTGTACGGCGAAAGTGACCAGATCAGTGGCACGCAAATCTCGAAAGTTTCTGATACCCCCTCGTATTATTGTAACTGAAGATTTTATCAAGAAGCAACAAATGTGCTCACAATGTATAATGTATAATGTAAATAAATAAAATAGCTGAATTAATGAAATCCATTATTACTTATTTATTTTTACCCAAAAGAACAAAGTATCATCTTATAAGTAATAGAACTTTACTTACCGAATTTCTGCCTCTGGGTCCCCACCGAGGTATTTGACCATGACTTCTTGTTCAGGAGTGTAATAGCGATTGGTATAAACCTGATCACCATCAGCAGTAAAGGCTTCACGACAATTTTTAGGAGGCTTCTGCTTTTGCATGACTCTCCTAGCCACAGCATTGTCCTACATTTAACAGTTCAAAAAGTTCAGTTCAACAATCAAATATTTAAACACATATTTTTATTTATAATAATAATAATCACTATAGACTAAAGTATAATTAATCTTGCAATAGTACTTCTATTACTACTAATAACAATCTAACCATAACTGAAGATTTAGAACATTAAATTAAGGCAATTAATTTACTTACTTTGATTATAAGAATACACTCGATGCCCCGCATGTCTATCAAACAATTAGTGATCACAGGATTGTCAATAATAAGAGAGTCCAAAACTGATGGAAACTCTTCATGGTGTACTCCTCTAACATCAAAAAACGAGAAGCAGAAGGATAAAAGTTAGTAGCTGCATTTTCAGAGAGCATATGGGAACAGCTTCAATGTGTGGCAATCATTATCAGCTGACAACAACAAAAAAAAAACTATAAACTTCTACTCACTAAAGGTGCAGGATATTTTTGTGTGCAAAATGTTTATTCTGCACTGCACTGTGAAATATAACCCCAAATTTTTACGCCAGGAAATTTGAGAGGTGTGTCAAATTGAGAACTTATATCGACACATGTAATTGTAGTTGACAAGAGTATCAATTGTCCATACATCAACACATACTGTATACTGGAAATTAGTTTTGACTGCCAGATTTACCTATAGTTCTCATTAGATTTGGAGTAAAATGTCTACTTTTGTCCTATTAAAAATTGTTAAAATTTCAGGTTTCAGAAGACCCTTCTTTTACCTTACTGATTGGTAGTTAAAGCTTAGGCATAAAGTGAAATATTTACCGATTCTGAACATTGTAAATGTGGTCTGAGAAAGCACACACAACAATCTGGGGTCTGCTGCCTTGAGGAAAATGTGGTTTCATCAGCTCCTGTAGGACCCTTTCATCTTTATAATTGTCACAGCAAAACGTTTTCATGAAACTGCGTAAACAATTTTCCACAGCCACAGCTAAACTTGGATCCCCAAGTCTGATGCAAGCACCTAGCGACAAAGAAAAATTAAGTTTTTGTTTAAAGAAAAACCATAAACCCCATAAGAGACTATCAGTCAAAATCTGAGTATGCTTGTTTCTAAATGTGAAAGGTTTAAATGTACTGTACTTCAGAAATTTTATCAGATTATGACAGAAACTAAACCATTAGCTGAAGGTTTTTGTCTCTATACACTACCCTGTGACCTGTTATAAATAAACTTGTTACCTATTGGTCCCACAGGTTTCTTAATGAAGCGTCCTTGAGCATTTGCTTTGTTAATTGAATCCAATAGTTCTGGCATACGATCACCAAATCGTCTCAGTCTGTTGGATTTGCTGGCTGTCAGTTGGTTCTTTCGCTTCAGTTTGGACTCTAAAGAGACCTGGATGTTCTTTTCTTCCATGCTAAAACAGAAGAAAACTAAATAAGCAGTAGTGTTTGGTACTTTGTGTCCAAGTTACAGTATACTGTGCTTTCCATTACACTTTACACTTTTTAAGCATCTTAAAAGCAAAAATTTATTACATTATAGCTCATTGCCTGATATGATTCTTCATGCCATTCCACATATCTTGAACCTAAAAGTAAATCATAATGTGAGGCCAGTTTTACCATATCTTGTCTAATTCCTCTCTTCCTTTAAAAAGGGCCTGTTGTTTCTCTTTGATTTCTTGATTAAGAGTTGTAGACTCTGTCTCAAGGTCTTCCAGTCTCTTCTTTAGTGTAGATATTTTCTTCATGTGCTGTGTCTGTTCTGCCTTATGATTCCTTCTCCCATTGCTGCCAAAAACAATTGATAATTGATTGTGAGTAATTAATTAACTAATTGACAACTAAGAAAGGAAAGTGATAAGGTTGGCTTTGAGCATAACATATTAGCATCTTACATATTAGTCCCCATCCATCAAAGTTAAGCAACCATAAAGAACCAGTTTACCAGCTGACACTTTAATGTGTTATTTCCTGATATGCTCATGCAGAATGCCAATAACTCTGGAAAGCACTGTATGCTAATCTGTTTTATCACTCACTATCGTCCTTACCCAATGTAACTCACCTATTATTTATTTTATTAATTTTCTCCCGAAGAAGGCATTGCTCCTTTTCTAGTTGTTTCAATTTGTTCTCGGCACGAAAGTACACCACCTAAAAAAATAAGGAGCATACAGTGGGGAAAAAAAGTATTTAGTCAGCCACCAATTGTGCACGTTCTCCCACTTAAAAAGAAGAGAGAGGCCTGTAATTTTCATCATAGGTATACCTCAACTATGAGACACAAAATAAGAAAAGAAAAACCAGAAAATTTCATTGTAGAATTTTTAATTAATTAATGGGTAAATTCCTCCTTAAAAAAAGTATTTGGTCACCTACAAACAAGCAAGATTTCTGGCCCTCACAGAATTGGAACTTCTTTAAGAGGCTCCTCTGTCCTCCATTAGTTACCTGTATTAATGGCATCAGTATAAAAGACACCTGTCCACAACCTCAAACAGTCACACTCCAAACTCTACTATGGCCAAGACCAAAGAGCTGTCAAAGGACACAGAAACAAAATTGTAGACCTGCACCAGGCCGGGAAGGCTGAATCTGCAATAGGTAAGCAGCTTGGTGTGAAGGAATCAACTGTGGGAGCAATTATTAGAAAATAGAAGACATACAAGATCACTTATACTCTCCCTCAATCTGGTGCTCCACGCAAGATCTCACCCCACAAGAACTGTGAGCAGAAATCCCAGAACCACACGGGGGGACCTAGTGAATGACCTGCAGAGAGCTGGGACCAAAGTAACAAAGGCTACCATCA
>JAQQZT010000005.1:12653970-12669378 GCA_030068275.1 Clarias platycephalus | reverse complement strand
CAGGACTGTGTGCAGCATCTTTATACCAGCTGTACTGCCAGCTAGACACACTTTCATCCTGTATGTCACATCTCAGACTAACAGCATGTCCACTGAACACTTGGTTATCAGGGTTTATGGATGCTATAGATATTGCTCTCACTGTAGAAAAAAAGTATCCAAACTCTCACAATGAATTTGTACTTATGTTTGTATATTGATTGAATCTAAAAAGTTTAATCAACTGTAATACTAGTGCTCAATTTACCTATAATGCTGCAGAATTTACAGAATTTTAAAAGTTTTTTGAGTCAATTTACAAAAGGCAAACCAAATGCTTAGCAAACAATTGACAGGTGTATTTAAGCACAGCAATAATTTACCTCCTATCTAGAAGATCACTTGTACAAGATGACATTGAAGTGGATATACATCTGCTCCAAGCAGACTCTCTACTAGTTCCCCACAAAGCTCAGTCTACTAAGCAAATTCTACTCTTCCTCTACCCAATCTCCTGGTGAGGTCATATACTCACACGGCTTTTCATGCCATTGTCATGCACTTGACACTAATTCATTCATTCATTCTCTGATTTACTTCCTTAGAAACTGAGGTCTTCACCCCAACTTCAGCATGTCTGGCAGACATCTCATCCTGGATGGCAGCTCATCAACTGAAACACAATCTCAGTAAAGCCAAATTGCCCACGTAATCCATTCGCATGTCAGAATGATCTCCCTGGACAACAATTAAACCACTACTTTAGTCACTGCTTGCAACACTCAACTGTCCTTTTCCCATCACATTGCCAACCTTACTCGCCCGTGTAGACTTCTACCAAGAAGACCAAGAATCTCAATCGACTTTTAATCCATCAAAATCTTCACTAGAAGACTCCTGTAGCACACTCAACTTAATGCTCTCGAAACGGTCTCTAGAATCTCCTCAGCCTCAAATGACCATTTTCCAAATTAACATGTGGTTGACTGGCTCAAGGCACGAGGCTCATACTGTTGTATGTTGTAAGCTTCTCCCAAATTGGTATACAGCATATCTAATGACCTGGTTTTCCTAGTGGGGCAATCCAGAAACTGATAAAATGAGTGGAGGAGAAACCAGAGTCAGTGGATAACGTTACTAAGGCCTCAGTGTGTTGTATTTGCAGTCTTGTGATAGCTGTCTGAATGACATCACATGTCTTGTCTGCATCCATTGCACAATGTAAACACAAATAATAATGGCATGTGTGAATTCCATTGGAACATTGTATGGATAATCGCAAACAGTTCAGTGTCCTGATAGCAGATAATGTCCTATAGAGTAATAGGACTTTTGTTAAACTATCTAATGTTTACATAATAACCAAGTCCTCCTTCTTTGAGCTTACCCCATGACTTAGCATCTCTGTCCACCCTCACCATAGTGAAACCCATGATGTCCAAAGTAGCATTATATGTCGCAGGTTAGCCATGGTTCTGTGAAACACATTATGTAGCATTCCTGGTTGATCTTCTAATGACTAATCAAGGTCTGTGGCTCATCCATCTTAGCAAGTGAGTTCACATTGACCTGAATGAATAAATGGCTTGTATTTCCACCACTTAGTAGTTCGCTTAGCCTTTAGCTTAGCATCAGAGCTGCAGACCTGAAACCTGGCCATAATTATTCTTGTACATTGTGCACAGTGGCAGTATGTGAATTATGGTTATCATTAAAGCAATGTTTTTTTTTCCTCACCATTTTTAATAAACATGTAGACAAAAGTGAGTAAAATGGAATACCTCTCACTATAACCTTTACAGGATCACTGAGCTCTGTGTTGTAGAGCTTGTGGTAGTGTCTCCTGCGTGTCCGACATTGGTACACTGTTTCTTCTGGATTATAAAGTGTCACTTTAAGTATGTTTATGTATGTCTGTTCACTGTTCATAAGCTGTAACTGCTCATCGTTTTTGTACCAAATGAACTCCCATTCAGCTGACTGTAGCTCACAGCTCAGATTGATGGTGTCTCCAGTGTAGATGGATCTCTGAGGATTTACTCTCAGAGTTGGTTTGGGTTTTGCTGTTGGTATGAAATGATGAAGGTGTCAGAGTTGCTATTCACTCTTTATTAAAAATTAATCATTTAATAAAAATAAAATAGCTATTTTGGGGACACTGTAAAAACTGCTCCTCACTCCTATCTATGCATAAATGAAGCAGTAAGCACTGAGCATTTTTAAAAGAGCAAAATCATGATGCCTTGCATTAAAGGACAGAAGATTAAAACATGTACAAGCATTATAATCATGCCATCTTAAGTCTATCTCAAGTCAAATCAAAGAAAGGTGCCTTTAACTGTCATTTGAACCATACACAGGTACATAGTTTGGACGGATCATGTAACACAGCAGTAAATGCAGTCCGTTTGTCTAAATATGCCATATATGGGTATTTCTTCTAGGGTTTCATTTAGTTTGTAATCAGACAATGACTGCCAAAATGTCTGTGATGCTCCTGTGCCATCACATAAATTATTCTGTAAAGCTGCTTTGTGACAATGACCATTGTTATAAGTGCTATATAAAAAAAAATGAATGATACATAATTAATTAATAATAATATCAATGCCTCAAATGATCTACTAATGAATCAAATAATGACAGAGCTAACACAATGTGAGATTTAGTGCCCTTTTAATGCTCTATATGACCTATTAATTAGACTGGATTGCCACAATTATGCTGCAATGAGTATTTATACTGTACAAACAGGAACTCTGTTATGGGTAGCTCAAACACACACACACACACACACACACACACACACACACACACACACACACACACACACACACACACACACAATACATATATGTATATATATCATATTTGTTTTATAACACATCTAAAAGAAGAGATACTGTTTGTTTTAAAACTAGATACTAGATTTTTTCTGTGGAATCTGGGGGAGCTCTAATCTTGCAATACCCTGAGGCAGCTGATTTTGCATTGTTATGCTTAATAGGCATACATTTGTGCACATTGTAAATTTATGACCATTAAAATAATAATTGGTAAAACAGGGAAAAATTGGATCATGCTCAAACAAATTACTTAGACTATTGAGTTATGTTTACACCAGCAATATAAATGGACTCCATACATAGTATGGCTTATATCAAATTATGGTTTAAAAGGCAGATGTTTTGGATGAAGAATAAAGAGTCCACAAGTTTTAGTTATATAATATATAAGTACATGCTTTCTGAAATATTTGTAGCAGTTTTACTTAATTTGGTGTTGGTATTGATATTGTGTAGTGCAATACCTACATTTCTTGTAAGCTCTGTATTGAGATCATTAAGGGAAAGTGTAAAGTACTTGTCAATCGTAAATGAGCCACTGACAAGCACTGGACAAAGACAAAGAAAGATTAGTTGACTTAGTTGTAATATTTATTCAAATACGACCATTTTTTAAAAATAAATGTAGTCTGGGATATGTAGTGTATAGTATGGTACACACATATACTGTATATAATATGTAGAATAATAATAATACTTATTATCAGTATAATAATACTTCTTTATTTATTACCGCTTTTTTCATGGATGCACATTGCACCAGGAAGGACATTTTCACATGTCTTCTTATTGCAGCATAGAGGATATGTTGTACAATTCCAAATGTAGTTTGGTTCGCAGTTACAGGTGTTGGATTGACAGTCTAAAATTAAAACGGTAAAAAAAAAAAGGGAAAGAAATGGTGAAAAATGTGACATTAATAATTGTGCAAAAAATGAGAACAATCTACCATCTGAAACTACTGGAACAGCATGAAAAATTATTTAGTTTTTTTACTAAACAGAAAAGATATAAGAATATGGCACCTTTTGTTTGGACCCACCTAATTTTCATTCACTCACTCATCATCTATACCGCTTTATCCTGTATTCTGGGTCTCAGGGGGCCTGGAGCTTATCTCAGGAGACTTAGGGCACGAGTCAGGGTAAACCCTGGACATGGTGCCAATCCATCACAGGGCACATACACACACTATGGGCAATTTGGGAACACCCACCAAGCACAGGGAGAACATGCAAACTCCATGCACACAGAGACGGGAAACAAGCCAGGCCGGGAATCAAACCCGGACCCTGAAGGCGAAAGTGCTAACCACTACACCACTGTGCTGCCACCTATTTTTCAAATGATAAAAATAAATGGACTTGTACCTTATTCCCAAGGCTTGTACTGTTATATTATTTAAACACTTAATGCCTCTGAATGTCTACTCTTAGAGTCCTGTGAAGACTTTTTTTTGCTTTTCCTCTGTTCTGGGAACACACTAGATGTGTGTGAAAAGCCCAGGAGATCAACAGTTTTGACATAATTGAATTATACAGTATCTGGTACCAACAACCGTGCCATGGTCCCATTTGGATGTTTGATATGAACATTACCAGAAGCATTTGACCTGTATCTGCATGATTTTGCATTGTGTTGATTAGCTCAATGTCAAAATACATTAATAATTACATTATTAATTAATATATAATACAAGTAATTACGTGTTGTTTTTTTACAGACCTGTTGTAATGTTGATGTCAGTTACTTTTGCATTTACGACACTAAGCTCTGGAATATCTGTAAGAAAAAGTTGAGTCAAATTGTCGAATGCGCTTGACTCTATTTGAAGCTCAACGTAGTAAGACTGTGTTGTATTTTCTGAAAAACAAAAAGTGTGTATTCAATTCCATTCTGGATGCATTTTATTCATTTGAAATTATTGTTGTATTGGGGAAAAAGAGTGTACCTGTAGCTGAAGCCTATAAGTAAAAGTAAAAATAATAATAAAATGAATTAGCAAACATTTTAGTTGCAGCGGAAAACAAACATGTTACTTGAATAACTATGCAAATATAACAATATATGCATGCATATATATCATCTGCTCAGCTGTGTAGCTTCTTAAACAATTATACATTATAGATACTACATTACTACAATTAATACCACAATTATACATTAAATACATTATAGATACTTTCCAAAATTATGCAAACAGAAGAAATTAAGAAATCAATCAATGAGTAATTCAAAGGAACAAAAAGTTGGTTATGATCAAAAGTCATGTTCCTGACGTTTTTGTTAATTTATCATTTCGTCATGTAATTTTGATAATTACATGACTGTTAAAAATGGTTCAAATGCCAGAAACTGAGAAATATTCTTCAACCCATCAGCACCTTGCACATAATTCTACAAAGTATAACCAACCTCGATAAACAGCCCCAATATGATCAGGGTGAGTCCTCTACAGAACTTCATTTTTTTTTAGCTATAAGACAGAGAAGAGAGAAGCACAGTCATTGATGAGAAGAAAACTTTGTAAAAACACAAATGAATAATAACACAAAATATGATTAACAAATAATTATGCATCTTTGATGAGCCCATTCTCATTATACACTGATCAGCCATAACATTAACACCACATAACAATCATTCATTCGTTTGTTCGTTCATTCTCTATACTGTTTATCCTTTACAGGGTCATACACCCACAGTAGGGTGTCAATCCATCACAGGGCACACATACTGTACACACATATTAACTCAATTTTGAGAACACCAATTAGCCTAATCTGCATGTCTGTGGACTGTGGGAGGAAGTCAGAATAATCTATCAAGGACGGAGACAAGATACAAACTCAGATACAGAGACCTGCAAGATCCACAGTGCTAACCCCTACACTACTGTGCGACCACACCACATACTAGTGAGACATTAACGATAATTATCAATTATATGCTTGTGGCCTGATTGTGGGCATCCAAGGCTCACCCATGTCCACAGGGACCAAAGACCAGCCCAGTCCCACAGAATAGCCTGAGCAGCACAAATCAGCAAAAAGGTCAGTGTTGGCCATGACAGGAATTACCCAGAACGCCCAGTGCACCACAGCCTGACCCCACAATTCACAGCACCCGAAAGAAGGAAGAAAGGAAGGAAGGAAGGTATATGCATTTAGGATAGTTTAGCACACAGTTGTAATATATGAAAACTAATCAAATCAATCAACATTTCATTAATACTACCTTTTCTTTTTCTTTGTCTTTCGGCTGTTCCCTTTCATCTGCCTTCATCTAACCCTATCCTCTGCACTCTCCTCTCTCACTACAGTACATCCATAAATCTGTACTACCACCAAGTCAAATTCAATTCAAATAACAGAATAGATGGTTCTAGTATCAAAAATTCAGCTTCAAAATATTTTCTTACCTTTTCAGAATGGTCTTTTTTCTTCTAAAAATTATATTCTGGACTACTTGCATTCCCAAAAGGAAAAATAAATGTGCAGTCCTATAATCATTGAATTAGTTACAAAAAATGTAAGCAGTACTACGTTCTCCAGCAGTACTCAAAACAGCCAAAAGAAAATGACATCTTTGGGAAGTGAGCTGCTCCTTGCCCTACAGTGTGTTCAATGAACCAGATGGTGTATTAAATGCTTGATACAAATACCATTCCTCTGTTGATATATGCATATCAGTAAGGTGGTCTGTGTGAGACTCTATGAAGCCAAAAACATGCCACAAACATGGAATGTTGAGTAAGTATTCAGATAGTCTATTCCACTGGCATGCCAAAATTTATTTGCATTATATAGTATAGCAAATAAAAGTTAGATTCTGCCTGTTTATAATAGAATCTTTGTGTTAATTTCCATAATTCCTCAGTCCCACCGAAAAAATTAATTTGACTTTCAAAATATTTCCCGAACTTGTCCAAGAAGTTTATTTGCAATGCAAATAAATTTTGGCATCCAGGAACTAGACATTCAGTCCTGACCAAGGACATTATTAGTTTGTGGAACAGAAAGAGGAAATATAGAAGGTTTACAAGTCGTCTCATTCTGCATCATTAATTGCTTAATCCAATACCGCTTTATCCTGTATTCAGGAGGGCCTGGAGCCTATCCCAGGAGGCATATTTTGTAGGTTCTGGACAGGGTGCCAATCGATTTCAGGGCTCACATATACTACAGGCAATTTTGAAAACTAAAATTAGCCTAATCAGCAGGTCTTTGGACTGTAGGAGGAAATCAGAGCACCTGGAGGAAACCCACCAAGCACAGGGAGAACATGCAAACTCCATGCACACAGGGACAGGAATTGAACAGGGTTGGGAATCAAACCCGGACCCTGGAGGTGTAAGGCGACAGTGCTTACCACTACACCACTGTGCTGTCATTCAATAAAGCATTCAAAAAAATTATTGTACACAATTCTTACAGTACATTATTTTGCCACTTATACCAGAATAGACTCAATTAATATACTTAAACATTTCAGTTTAGCTTAATAAACTAAAGTTGAAAATGTATGCAGCTAAAGTCAAGTGTGTATTTTTGTCTTATATGGCATTTTTCTGTTTGCACATCCAAAACAATCTATTACAGTAAATGTCAGTGGAACTAGCTGGTCCACTTCATTTGATGTGTACCATGACCTGAGAAACTGGGCAATGCAAATGTCTAGCATTAGTTCCTAATATCAGACATCAGAATAGACATTTTCGCTTCATGCTCCGAGGTAGAAAATGCAAACATCATTAGACCTGATGCAATGTCTGTTGTTTACACATACACAGTACTTTCAGGTACAGTGGGTGCGGCAGGTAAATACTCAGGAAGGGACAGTAACTTTGACACAAATATTCACACACTCTGGAGGCACAATTAGTTAAATCAAAACATCAAGTGGGTGCAAGAGACCAAACAAAATTCAGCAAAGACAGTGTCTCATCTCAGGGCCAGCCAAATGACCTTGGCGCTTCAGTTTTGTTAGTGTTGATTTCTAATTTATCATTGACATGTTTACTTTGTTTAGTCTAGCTTCCTGGCTGAGTCAAGAATAAATGTTTAATACATTAATCACATAATTAAGAATATATTCCCAGGTGAATGTAAATACTTTTAAAGTCAGTCCTTGTATAAAGTTCTTGTATATTTAACAAATACAGAAGTGCAGTTAATGTCCATAAATTTGTGCATATAAATTATTCAGTAGTATGTTTGCATGCTGTTGTATTTAAGAAAGATAAGATCACCTAGGTGTACATGATAACATGCATATTTGCATAGACTTTTTCCTCAATATTTTTGGACATTTCCAATCATACTGATGTTCTGTTACCAGAAGTACACTGGACAGCATGCAAAAAACAAAGAAGTATCACAGACGACTAACAAATCTTACACTCTACCCAAGAAAATCTATTTCTGTTTTTCGTATTAATCCTACTGATTAATGTTCTGAACATGAAGTGTTTTAGTGCCAACAGTAAAATGCTTTTAGATGTAAAGTGAATTCAAGACTACTGTAACAAATGAGTGTAGTTAATATGAAACAGTAAGACTGAGTATGACTGCTGCACACTATGGAAAGGTTATGTTATATTACATTCAGTTATTCAATGCACAAATTGTAAATAATCAAAATGAACATAGAGGAAGATGTACACACAGTGCTACAGGATTTTAATGACTCTATTTTACTTTTATAGAGCTATTTGCACCTTTAGGTTAGGGAGCACCAGTTGTAAATCGGACTGTTGCTCTGAAACAATAACCACTTGATATTAAGTTGCAAAAAATAACTGTGTTGCTTTGCATGTTTTCATCAGGTCTTTCTTTTCAGAATGGCAACTACTCAGAGATGTGGCACAAAATATTATAATGTTCTTCTTCCTGCCATTTTGGCGGTTACTGCAAGCCAAGCAGTAAATACAGTACTTGACATCTTAATAATACAGTATTAATTGTTGGATTATAGTTTGTAAAGTAAATAAACACGCATATACCAAACAGCCATAACGTTCAACACTGATCATCAATTATATACCAGTAAACTGGTCAAAGGATCATGGGCACCCAAGGCTTTTTAAGCCTTAACCCAATCTCTCTGCCAGCGGGGTCAAAAGGTAAGCCTGTCTGGTCCAATCCCACTAAAAAAAGCTACTGTAATGTAGCAACAAATTGCTGAAAAGGATTAATGCTAGCTATGATAGAAAGGTGTCAGAAAATCCAGTGGATCACAAAGTGCCATGTACAGGGCATAGCAGGCAGAGTTCAAGGTTGTTGAAAAAGTCTGATTTTGGTGGCACAATGTTATGGCTGTTTGGGATATATACTGAATATATAAAATGTTCATATACCCATTGCAACAAAACTTATATGTCCAGAAGTATGTGGACATGTGAACATGACATCCATATGTGCTTGTTGAACATCCTATTCCAGGTTTAGTCCATTTTTACTGTTACAATAACTTTCAGCCTGTGGGAAAGATTTTAACTAGATTTGAGTGTGGCCGACTCATTTAACCACAAGAAGTCAGGCATGGATGTTGGTGGAGGAGGCCTAGGGTCAAGTCAGTGTTCCAGTTGATCCCAAAGGTGATCAAAGGGGTTGAGGTCAGAGCTCTGTGCAAATGTTCCTCCGCACCAACCTTTTAAAAATTATTATTATTATTAGACCTCACTTTGTGCACAAGGCGTTGTCTTGCTGGAACAGGGTTGGGCCCTTTTCCACTGAGGGAAAATTTTTTGACATTTTGCACAATTATGAGCTTTCAGTTGTGTGGCAACCGTTTGGGAAATACCCAAATATGGGTTTTATACTCAGGTTTCCCCATTCTTTTAGTCATAGAGTGTATGTATATTCGTAGACATAATTCCACAGTGGAGTTCATAGTAGTGTTTACATTTTTATAAAACATACAGGACATACCTTAGAAATGACATGAACAGTCACATGAAGTACTTAATATAAATGCTGTATACATTAAAACAAATGTGGTATCTTGTTATTTGAGTAGGTCAAATAACTCTGATTTTGTGACACTGATAACAGCTTTCAAAGAAGGCATAATGACAATTGTAATTATAAATAACTGGCAAAAATCTTTTCTAAAAAGTCAATTATTAAATAATTCTGTCTTGCTTTTGCAACCAGTGTTTCCAAATTTCATCTACATTCATATAAATGTTCTTGATTTAAAGCAGCTTTTTATTTGTACTACTTGCAGCCCAAAACAAAGGGGAAAAGGAGAATCCTCCTAGGCTCAGCTGACAGATTTTGTAAACAACAGATATTTATCATATAACACTCGTTGTTAGTCTTTCGGCTGTTTCCCTTTTAGGGATCACTACAGCGGATCAACTGATCGGCACAACAACTTGGCTCATATAACATTCATCATCAATGTCCAGTGCAGTCCTAATTTCAATTGACATAACATTTTTAATGCTGTGTCACACTGAAGTTTCCTTCTCTAAATAACATTTTTGGCCTAGTGGCAGAAACGTCTCCCTCTCTTCTTCTGTTCCAGTAGTCTCAGGCTTGGCAACACCATTCATTTGTTCACAATGGGTAATGATCTGGTGGAAATTTAAAAATAGAGTGCAATAACAGTAAGAAACAATGCAAGATAATGTGTAAGACAGTTAAATTATAGCTAAAGATTTATTTCTGTTACCCTGTGCTCTGGTTGTAATCCACAGGGCTTCAGCATGAATTGAAGGAAAAAACATACATTATCCAGCACAGGATAAACGGTGCCTGGTGTTAAGTCTCTTTTCTTTAATGGACCTAATTCAACAAGGACAATAGAAAGCTTATTCTTATGAAACAAACATAAAATACTGTATTTATTTAGCTTCAGTAACTAATTTATTTCCAGATGGGTCGCAAGTTCAGCAAATGGCCCTAGTGCACACATTTACATTCTATACACCACTGTTCCATTTCACTTACCATGGGGGTAAACAAGAAAATACAAGATTTCTACTAAAAATATATTATATTAATCAATATTTATGATCCAGTATCATTAATTACTGAACAGGGTTTAGGATCTACAAATCAGTATCATACCTGTGATAAGACTGACAAGAAGTCCAATCAGTACCACAACAGTGGAGTTGAGAGCACTGTACCACATGTATGATAGGGAATAGAGGCCATGAAGCCCAACAGGTTTACTAACACACAAAAAGAAAGAGAGGGCATTGCACAAAACCATACACAAAAAATGAACAACTTCAAAATATACTTATAAATATACTACGATAAATGGTGTGTAGTGTAAAATTAATGTCCCTCCCAACTCACTTTCATAATTATCTTCTTACTGGTTATTTTCAGCTTGCGTGGTACATTTACCACAAACTGCACAAAAACAAGCTTAAGGTTTTTATCCCATTAACTTTTTCGAAACTATTTCCCTGGGTAATTTGAATGTGGCAGGATGATAATTTGTAGAGGTGACAGCAAGTCTTCCAAAGTATGAATCAGTATTAGCCATCTACTTATAACAGTGCATACTGTTCAATTACATTACATTTTTTAAAGGAGTAATAGTATTGGGTTAATATATACCTGTCATAAGATCTTTTAATATATATATATAAATATATTATAAAAATGTAAAAAAAAAAAAAAAAAAAAATATATATATATATATATATATATATAAAAACATTTTTATAATTTTTTTTTACACACACACACACGTCTGTATATACTGTATGTTATATACTGTATAATATACTGTATACATTGATTTAAATTAATCAATGACTTGAGTATCTGATTAAATCAATTATATTGACCGGCCACTGATAATTTATTTACAGAAGGTAAGGGTCAGCATGCTACAGTACCTCGGTTTATTAATCGCTGGAGTTAATATTGAACTCATTGTAGGGAAGGTCATATTTTCTGTTGCTACTGAATAACTGACATTATGTGGATGCCCTGTGGCAGTACTTGACATCTGAGCCAAAAATCCACCGATGCCAACCCAGAAGGCCATGATGAGGCCAGCAGCCAGTCCGGTTACAGCACCCTACAGCAAATACAACCAAACAGACAACTCTGTGATACTGTTCAATGCTGAATGCACAAATATTCTGCATACTAGAATACAAGAATACTTACAGTGCTATTCGCGCAGGGAAAAAATATCCCAAGACAGAAGAGTCCCAACAAGGGCCCTCCAACTATCCCAAAGATGCTGAGGGCTGCCTTAAAATGAGAAATTTGGGGAACACTTTAATTAGAGTGAGAATTGTTGCATTGAACATGTACAGTATTGCTGATATTTTAATTGCTCTGGAAATGTAATTGGGATTTTATTTATGCTCACCTGCAAAACAGAACTAGTCATCAGATGGACAGCATAGGCCATGGCAAGGCATAAAAGGCCATATGAAAAAGCTAGATCAGAAATAAAATTAACATAATCACAAACTGAAAGTAAGGTTAGATTTATTACTCAATTTTATAAGTTTAATCATTTCAAGATTAGATTATTTTTCTTTGGAATGATTAATCCACTCGAGTACAATGCGAACATTAAATAAACACCACATCTGTGTATTAGGACTTACCAAGTATCTTGGACATTAGGGTGGCTCTTGCTTCTGACAGAGAGGGATAATAAGGCTTAATGAAATCCTCCATTGTTACTGTGGCCAAGGAATTGAAAGCAGAGGATATTGTGCTTCAGAAAAGAGAATGACATCCATAAATCAGTGCAAACATATAACTCTTTATTTACTTTTTACACTTCAGAATACCTGCACATCTGTACATTCATGCAATTAATTTTTTCATGCAACTTTTGCCAATCAAATGGCAAAAGTGTAAAATTATCTACAGTAGCTACAGGTCAAGTGCGTCAAAAAAAAACAAAAAAAAAACCGTGAATGCGAACATTAACCTGTTAACATGACCTGTCTCTACAAGATTGTATGAATGATTATCTGGGTAAAGGCATGAAAGATTATGTGTATAGGTGTTCTTATTAAAAAGGCTCGAGAGTGTATTTGTACTTGAATTTCAGTTACAGAACCAGGGGGACAAAAACATCTAGTTATGAGCTCTTAGGCAGCAAGAGCAAAATAGGTAACCTCAAAAAGTTGCTTGTTTAGCTTTGTTCAAAACCACCGTCATAGTTAGGAAACACAATAAACGTCCCAGTTTCACATGGTTTACACAGGAACCAATCTTACAATGAAACTGTGAAAAACAGACATTTCCGCTGTTTTAAGGTACTTTTTGCTTCCTATTTTCACGTGACAGGTTTTAATCTCATCTGCTGTAAGATGTGCTGAATAAAACACAAAATATGCTTTGCAAGCAGGTGACACAGTGAAATAGCTAGTGCACATCTACAGTATTAAACATGGACTATACAAGCCAGTTGTCCATCACACTAAATTCATTAGCTACACATGACCTGTACCTACGTACCTACACTGCTTGTGACCAAGGAGAATAAATTATTGAGGTAGCTAATCAGAGCAGCATTGTAGCAAAATAACTACTTCTGAACATTATTATTATCATCCCCCCACATTGTTAAAAGCACTATATAAATTAAATTGAACATATTCAGCACTGATCTACTCTAACAAAATGGAAGTACCACCTTGTGGTAATATTGGGTATTATCATAGAGTATGTAATATGTATATACTGTATATATCTGACCGACCGTTACAGTATATTGGACAGTATTAGATTAAAAAAAAACGTAGAAGAAAGTTCATCAAGAAGTGCACATTTATGTATTCCGAAAAAGGTACAGTGCAAGTTTGGTCATATTTCCATGGAGGGTTTAGGAAGAGAGGCAGATAGCAGATTAGACAATCCCCCTTTTGTTTATTTAAAAAAAAAAAGTATTAGAAAAAGAAATAGCTAGTGCACATCGATGCTTTCTAACACAAGTTTTGTGAAGGTTTGTTCAAATTCCAATGAACTATTTAGGAGGAGTTGTGGATATAAGAAAGGGTATGTGACGATGTACGGTATAGACACCGGCGCGAGACGACAGTCATCCCCATGTGTTCCCTGTGCTTCTCATCAGACAACACAATTATATTATCTCACAGCATCCTAGTTCTGAAGCATAATTATTGTGTTATTGAGTCTTCCAAATGCAGTATCTTATCCATACCTGAGGGATGCACTGAATAAGCATGCAACAAACAGTCCAGGAAGTCCAGGAATATCCTGCAGCATGTCCATGACAAAGTATAGCACCATCTATTGTGTAACATCGCATACGGTACAATAAATGTAAAAAAAAAAAAAAAAAAGCAACAAACAAAAAAAGACACAAAAATATCACTAAATAAACAGCTAGACGCATTGTAAACATTAAATAATAGTTTTGTAATGCTGACCTGGTCTTTAGATGTGATATACTGCTTGTCTAATGGACTGTTTCTACCGTAACATGCAAACATAACAACTCCCATCAGACAGCTTAGACCCAAAGCAGCCTGAAGACAAGGGAACACCATGTAGCATGACCTACAAGACAATGTGACAATGTATAGGCTATCAGTGTGAGCTACAGACGAGAAATATTCAGCTATATTTTAGCTGTAGTGTTATAGCAATAATTGATGTTTCCTCACCTTATTGCCTCTTTCTCTGTGCGAGAACTAAGATACCTCTGAACTTGTGCCTGATTCACACCATAAAGAGAGAGCATCAGAAACACACCCCCAAACGCCAAAGTCCAGAATGTGTGCCGCACAGTCGGGTCAGGATTAATGCTTAAAAGAACCAGAGAAATACAGTTAAAGGACACAAACACAAATCTTATAGGACATTAACAGTTTTCCGTTTAAACAGAATAATCGAACAACTATAACATTTCAATGTTGTTTGCATTTAAGAAAAAAAATCTTACTCGATTCCAGAAATCAAGCCTCCCTCCGTGACCTTTCTCCAAACTTCAGAAATACCACCTGCCTTCTGGACACCCACTATGACAACAGCCAGCTGACCTGCAAACATCACCACCGTCTGAAAAACGTCTGTCCAGATGACCGCTTTCAGTCCACCCTGCATGCAATGCCAAATATTAGTCAACAGAGACTCCACGAAGGAACAAGTATGCTTTTATAGGAACAGAAAATATAAAAATACAGTATTTACCAGTGTGGTGTATATTGTGCACACAAGTCCAGTTGCTAATACTGCTCCCCACAAGTGAAAACCAGTAACTAAATATAGAATGAGAAAACACAAAACTAGATAAGTAATCAGTGCTGGATCTGGTATAAACCTAAAAATATATATTTTTTATATCAGTAGAAATTATTATTATTTTTTTTAAACCATGAGTGGCTCTAAGGAAAAAAACAAAAATCCCCAACATAATTATTATCCTTTATTGCAGTGATTCTCAGCACTGGTCTAGGTGGAGACCATCTGGCCTGCATATTTTAGTGTTTTCCATCTCTCATCATATCTTATTTGAACTAATCATGGAAATAACAGCCCCAGGGCACTGGTGGCTCAGTGGTAGGTGTTTCGCCTGCCATGCGGAAGGCCCGGGTTCGATTCCAGCCAGTGCCCAC
>JAQQZT010000005.1:12595292-12642093 GCA_030068275.1 Clarias platycephalus | reverse complement strand
TATATATAAAATTTAATTATGTTATGACTAAATTGAAGAAATGGGAACAAATGTTTTTACTGTGACTGCAGTAAAAACATTTGCCTAAAGATCTTCCCTAAAGATACAATTTAAGAATTGCATGTTTATTTAACAATCTCAGCAGCAATTTCATTTCCCATCTCATCTGTTTCAATCACTCAGCATTCAGTATCGCTAGTATTCTAATCACTGGCCTGTTTATCTGTTATCATCTGCACTTGTTTCTCACTGGTTTATGCCCTAGATGTTTTTATAAGGATGAAGGTGATCATGCCAGGTGCCACTCCTGTCAACTAAGAATAGGAATTTGAAAGTATTCGTATCGGCATAACAAAATTGACACTAGAAGATCGAAAATTCTGCCTGGTTTGACGAGTCTTGATATATGCTGCAACATTTGGATGGTAAGATCAAAATTAGGCGTAAACAACATGAAAGCATGCATGCATCAAAGCCCTTTTTAAAGTCACTCTGAATAAGGGGATCTGCCTGCCATGTAAATGTGATCCACCCTGCCTTATATCAAGGGTTCAGGCTGCGTCTGGTGGTGTAATGATGTGGGGGAAATTTTCCTGGAATGTTTTGGACCACTACGTACCTAAGTATTGTTGCTATTAAAATCTGTCTCTTTATGAGCACAGTGTACACATCTTCTGATAGTTATTTTCAGTAGGATAACATGCAATTTCACAAAGCTAAAATCATTTTAAACTGATTTCTAGAACATGACAAGGACTTCACTGTACTCAACTGGCCACAGGCACCAGATCTCAATCCAATAGAGTTCCTTTAGGATGTGTTGGAATGCGAGACTTACATGATGGATATGCAAATCTGCAGCAACTGTGTGATGCAATTATGTCAATATGGAACAAATCTCCAAGAAATGTTTACATATATACATTACCGCTCAAAGGTTTGGGATCACTTGCAAATTTCTTTCGATTTATTTTCTACATTCTACAATAATACTGGGGATTTCAAAACTATGAAATAACACTTAGGTATTTTATACCTTCATACCATAATTACTTAGGTTATTATGTAGCAACAACAGTCAGTTGTTATTTTAAGACATGGAGGTCAGCTTTTCTGGAATAGTTCTTGCAAGAACAGAGACATTGACAAGTGCATTTGCAAAACCCATCAAGTACCATGACGAAACTGTCTCTCTTCCCATGAAGAAAAGACCAAAACCTAATTCATTTACAGTTATCAGCCACAAAAATCACCAATTAACAGCACCTCGAATTAGAGCCATTATGAAGGCTTTACAGACCATGAGTAGCAGATACATCTTAACATTAACTGTTCAAAGGAGATTGTTGAATATTTTAGATGCCTTCAGCATTGCTTAACAATGTAAAAAGAAATCAAAATCAGGAATGACCATGGCGTTAGAAAGTGATCTCAAACTTTTAAATGGTAGTTTATATATACTGTGTGTGTTGTAATGTCAAGACATGGATTCCACTAGACCTCTGAAAGTATGCTGTGGTATCTGAAACCAAGGCGTCAGTAGCAGCTCCTTTACGTCTTGTGTCATGTTGTGAGATGGGGCTTCCATGGATCAGACTTTTTTTTAAAGCACATCCTACAGATGCTGTACTGGATTGCGATCTGGAGAATTTGGAGGCCAAGTCAACACCTTGAACTCATTGTCGCGTTTTCTCAAAACATTCTTGAACCATTTTTGCAGTGTGGCAGGGTGCATTAATCTGCTTAAAGAGGCCATCAGGGAATACCGTTTTCATGAAGGGGTGTAGTTGTTCAGCAACAATGTTTAGGTAGGTGGTACATGTCCAAGTAACATCCACGTAAATTGCAGGGTCCAAGGATTCCCAGCAGAACATTACCCAAAACATCACATCAGCCTCTGCCTGCTTGCCTTATCTCTTCCCCAGGAAAATGATACAGCTGGACCCAGCCATCCACATAATGTTAAAAAAAAAAAAAAAAAAAAAAACCATGATTTATCAGACCAGGCCACCTACTTCTGTTGTTCCGTCATCCATTTCTGATGTTCACATGCCACATGTCATGTTAAAATAAATAATTATAAGTAGTGGGATGTTAGGGACATTTTTTGTATTAACATATATAGAGGGATGATTTAGGGATCGTTCAAATAACTTGATATGTGCACCATACACATTTGGAAATAAAAATGCTTGAAAATAATAAGATACAATATATCCAATAAATTGGACTATAATTATCTATATTAACATGGATTGAATATTTAATTTGAATAAAGTAATAAATATGTGGACTGTGTTGTCAGTGAGGCTCAGCAGAGGAAGGTTGCCTTTCCCCGCCAGGGAAGGACGTTTAAATCTCACGTTCGGGATGTGCAAGTGGAGTTTGCATGTTCTCCCTGTGCTTTGTGGGTTTCCTCCGGGTACTCATTTTTTTCCCCCCCACAGCCCAAAAACATGCTGGTTGGAATTTTCAAATTGCCCGTAATGTATAACTAGGTCTAACCCATGCAGGGTATCCACCTCCACCGCCTTGTACACGAGGCTCCTTGGGAAACGCTTCAGCCCGGGTAGTTAAATTCCTAGCACGTGCCTGACACAGGACTGTCATACCTTATCACAGTACCGTCTGCTGACTTGGATGTTAGCCCGCCTTCCCGCACACGGCTGGTTGTTTCTAGGTGGATTCCGGAACAGCACACTTCCTGGTACAGAGCAGCGATTTTAGTACGTTTGAAGTTAAGTATTGTATTGATAGAAAAATGGCATTCGGAACATCGTAGGATATTTTGACACGGACCGACGAAGATCTTTATAATCTCGGTTAGTTGTCTGTGGAGAGGTAGGTACATGGATTTCATGGTTTGTTCGCGGTAGACTTGTAAAAGATTTCTCCTTTGACCTGCGTTAGCCGGTTACACCAAAGGTTCAGCCATTTTTGGCACGCATGTTTCTACTGAGGCTCACCGCGGGTTGTAAAAGTTCATTAAACATGAGATTTAGCGTAGAAGTATTAACTTTTTTTTCATTTCAATTAAGTAATGTTTCTGTAATTATTTTTTAAAACCCACAAACTATTCTAACTTACTGTGTGTGTGTGTGTGTGTGTGTGTGTGTGTGTGTTTTGTACTACTGCATTGTTGCGGTGTTTTTTGTACTACTGCATTGCTGCTACACTAACCAGCACCTACTGTAGATATGTGACTGATATTAATCTCCGATAACCTACACCATCCCATTCAGTTCCTCTTGGTTTTCAGCAGTTCTGAAAACTACTTCATGAAAACAGTTGCCTGCTTAAATGTAGGATACATAGTCGTTATATATTGTTATGTTTATGGGATTTTCAGAAGTGAAGGATGACGGATCCAAACAAACCTCAGCGCAAGCTTTCCAGAGCTGGAGAAAGTTTATACAAGACCCTGGATTTGGAAAAAGGAGCTTCATCTGAGGATATTAAAAGATCTTATAGGTAAACTGCAATAGCATTACTATTTATTGTGTATTACGATTAACATTGTTAACTTCAATTTATCAATACTTCAAATAGATATGAGTCTGCATTATAAATATATGTTTGTTTGAATGCTTGTCTGTGTTTTGGTTTAAAAACAAAGCCACGTACATTGTAGTAATAATTTCTAATGTGTTTTAACTTTTGCATGGTGTCTTATTCACATGCACTTATAAATTTTTTTGCTCATATTCATGCAGTGGCCTCACACCTTCAGACTCAGGGTTTTATTTCCGCCTCAGGTCTGTGTGCAGGGGGTGTGCATGTTCTCTCCGTGCTTGGCGGGTTTCCTCCCACAGTCCATACAGATTAGGTTAACTGGCATTCCCAAATTGTCTGTAGTATGTGTGTGCCCTGCGATGGATTGGCATCCTGTCCAGGGTGTACCCTGCCTTGTGCCCCAAGTCTCCTGGGATAGGGTCCAGGCACCCGTGATCCTGTACACAGGATAAGTGGTGTAGAAGATGAACGAATAAATGATAAAATGTACTCTTGGCATGGAAAAAAGGTTTGACCCTTGTGTCAAAGGAGAGTCTTTTTGTATGTTCATAATATAGTATTGATGCAGTTGAGCAGTGTTGGTGCCAATCGAATATGTCAGCATGTATTTGCATAGACGGGCCTTTGAATCAGTTGTATATCAACATAACCATAACAAACAAATGTCTTTTTTCAGAAAACTTGCACTCCGGTATCACCCAGATAAGAACCCAAACAACCCAGAGGCTGCTGAAAAGTTTAAAGAGATCAACAATGCCAACTCCATTCTTAATGATGTTAACAAACGTCAAATCTATGATCAATATGGGTCCATGGGCCTTTATGTTGCTGACCAGTTCGGAGATGAGAGTGTTAAATATTACTTCCTCACGACAAAGTGTTGGTTCAAGGTGGGCAGCTGAGTGTTTAAATCACTCTCAACTAACAGTAGAAAGCTTTTAAAAACTTTTTTCTTTTAATATTGTGCGCCCATGTTGCCAACTTTAATCTCAGTTGGGTTTTTGTCCCCTGTCTTTTCAGGCACTTTTTGCCTGTACCATGTTATTCACTTGTTGCTGTTGCTTCTGCTGCTGCTGCTTATGCTGTGGGAAGTGTGGATCAAAAGAAGAAGATGAGACTGATTTTTATGTGGATCCTGATCTCCTTGAAGCCCAAACATTTGATGAACCAAACAAAGGTAAAAGAATCACCTAAAAGGTGAAAAGTTCTTCTTGAAATAGAATAATGAACAGCAATATGTATTCATATGTTAAACAACAACAACAAAAAACAAAAACAGATACTTTGGAGTTAACTAACAGGGGAAAAAAGGATTCCGGTCCCTCTGATTGACTTGCAGTGCTAAAAATCTTTATTAAAAGTAAGTTAAATGGGTAGATCTAATAAACACATTTACCAGTTTTTAGTTGCTTTGGCTGTATTGTTTAAGGTCATTGCTTTTTTAAAAACACCATCTCCTCAGAACCAGTTTCTTGGTTAGATGAGATTAAATTATTCTCCAATATGCCCTGGTACTTTACACATAATTCCTTCATTGACATGCAGTGCCCCAGTTCTGTTTGCAGAGAAGAAGCCTCATTTCGTAATACTTCCACCTCCTTGCTTGACTGTGGAAATGGTGTTCTTGCGATCATATTTGCAAAGCTGCTTTCCCGAGATGAGTTATTGCCACATTGTAGTGACACAAGGATGTTTAGGGTCTTTGTTATAGCTCTATAATGTTTATCCACCTGGTTAATAACATTGTTCCTTTTCATAAAATCTTTTAGGTTTACTGTATATCAGATTTCTTTGCATATAACCTTTGCATTTTTATGTAGTTTATACTTAGTATTGTATAAATACGTTTCCCCTTTTGGAGTAGTTTTAAACATATGAAGAAAAAATTAAGCATCCATAAGCAAACGTTATATTTCTAACTTTAAAGTTCATTGTGTGTGACGCACCTTTCCCCAACATGTTTGACTGATGGTTCTTGGTTAGTAACCTACTAACCCATAAGGATCGCTCCAGTGACAGAATCTTTAAAGCACTTTTGTAAGTCGCTCTGCCAAATGTCTAAATGTAAATTTGACATGAATACAAGAACTGAAAGTATGTATCTTACTATATGTCTAACAATAATAATTGTTTATTTTATTTATGGGCAGCTTTCAAGTCACACAAAGTCAAAATACAGACAAATTGTAACAACAATCAAGTGGAATTTGATTGTTGAAGGGAAAGGGTGACGTCTTGTATACAGCAAAGTCCAGGTTATGATATTAGCAGGTTATTCAAATGATTCAATGATGGGGTGCTGCCTAAGATGACCCTTGAGAAGAAAGTGAGGAACCATTGATTGAAAGTGAAAAGACTGGTTAAAAAGACTTTGGATAATTACTGCAGTCAAATAATTTTTTTTTCATTTAGGCATTTGGCAGACGCTGTTATCCAGAGCGACTTACAAGTGCTTTGAAGTTTCCATCATTAAATATATAATTACATTGGTTTACTGGGTTACTAATTAGAAGTACCATCAAAGACTTTTGGAAAGGTTTATTTTATTTTTTTTGGGGTGGGGCTAACCCAAATTCTTAAGAAACGGATAGGTCTTTAGTCATAGCTTAAAGTTGGCAGTGATTCGGCTGTACAGACTTTTAACCATAACTGCGTAGCTTATACTCTCTTAAACAATCTTGTTGAAAGACATATACTGTGTTTGTGTAAAAGAAATATTGGCATGCATTAAGCTAAGAAAACAACTAAGGAGCTCAAAATCACCAAGCGGAAATCACAGGAATTGGGTTGAGAATTAACCGATAATTAAGTTATCATTAACCGAAGTGAAAATACACCAATTTGTTTAAAAGAAGAAATGGCAATTCATAGTGAGATTTATATTTTGGTCAACTGCAAGTCTCACATTAAATATAGCCTATAGTTTACCTGTTGTTTGGGATATTTTTCCTTTACGACTGTTCAATATCTGGAAGTGTAGCTAGATGTCATTGTTGGATATTGGCAAAAAAAAATCCTACAGTTATCTTCAGATTTAGATTCTGAACACTTTATTAATTCCCAAAAGACATTTCATTTATACAGTCCACCAATGTACTTTACATTGCAGTGAATGATACCATTATCATCGGACAGCCAGTTCCCTCTGCAGTGCCTGAAGATTCATGTGAGTATTTGCTGTAATACACTGTCTGCTAATCATCTTTGCATACTCCCATAGGCTTTAAAACATATATGAATAATGCATTATATTATTATGCTTCTGTTTTACAGCATATGGTCCAGTATTCACAGAGACGTCTCTTTCTAGTTAAGACACAATGAAACATTAAGGTTGGTTCAGTAGTACAGTAAAATAATGGCTGGCACCCTTATTGCTACCTCTTATACCCACTGCAACACCTCATTTGTGTTTTGAGTTTTTACAATCCACTGATGTAATAAAAATAATAATAAATTTTTATTTATAATGCACTTTATATTTGAAGCAAATCTCAAAGTGCTACAAATTAAGTCAACCCAAAAAAGATAAAAGAGATAAAAAGATGTGTTAAGACCAGATTTAAAAGCATCAACAGTCTGTGGCACCCTCAGATACTCAGGGAGAGCATTCCACAGTCTAGGTGCAGCTGAGCAAAAAGCCCGATCTCCCATAGTATGAAGCTTAGTCTTGGGATATATTCCTATATTCAAGTAATTAAAACAAAAAAAATAAATCGATGCCAAACTTAAAGCCAACAGAATCTACATGAGGAGAAAATTAGAAACTTTAACTGTATAGATAGGAAAGAGGGGAAAACACAACAGATCACCAGGCATGAACAAGTTGCAACCACTCCCTCACTTACTCTTCTATACCGCTTTATCCTGTATTCACGGTTGCGGAGACCTGGAGCCTATCTCAGGAGACTTAGGGCACGAGGCAGGGTATACCCTAGAAAGGGTGCCAATCTATCACAGGGCAATTTGGGAATGCCAGTTAGCCTAACCTGCATATCTTTGGACTGTGGGAGGAAACCGGAGCACCCGGAGGAAACCCACCAAGCACGGGGAGGACCTGCAAACTCCATGCACACAGAGACAGGAATCGAGCCTGGCCGGGAATCGAACCCGGACCCTGGAGGTGCAAGGCGATGGTGCTAATCACTACACCACCGTGCTGCCCAGTTGCAACCATATTTTAGAAATATTTTATACCAATGCATTTAATAAAAGAAAAGTGTAAAAATATAGAAAAAATGCCAGTTGAGACATTAAAATGCCACTTGTTACTTGAGTAATATTTCACCTAGGGTATTCCGACTTTTACTCAAGTACAGAATTTGTGTATTCGCCCACCACTGTGGACATCTTATAAAACATTTTTCCCCTAAACAAAAGATAATGCCAATTAACAATAAAAATTAGAATATCACGATATATATATACAGAATGTGTTTTGAGATGGTTTTTCTTTCCTTTTTATTTCTTTGCTTGAAGCAATCTGGGCATTCTTCTGACTTCTTTGAACAAGGCATTTCCACAGACACAGCTGTTGCTCACAAGATTTTTTTTTGCTTGTTTGTTTGTTTTTGATATGATATTGATGCCATTCTGAGTTCTCAACTCTAGATACTGTGATGGCAAAAAAAATCCAGGAGATCAGCAGTTATAAAAAATACTCAAACCAACTTATCTGACACGAACAATAATGTCATGGGCCAAAATCACTAATCACATATTTGCCTTTTTCTGATGTTCCTTCCAATTTTTGTAGTTTCAACAATCAAAATCTTCTTTTTTTTGCTTGATGGAGGGCAATTTTTTGACCCTTTTGAAACAGAGTAACATCTTTGCCATGGCTACAGGATGTGTCTTCTGACATCGTTAAGAAATGAGAATCTACTCACTGCATCAGTTGGAGTTAAATAACTTGTTGCCAGCTCAAACATATTAATTACTGCTATAATTATCCAGTTACAGTTTTTTTCCACAACTTTCACACATTGTGTCCTGGTAATCATGGAAAAACTTAATGTTCACAAGTTACTATTGAAGAGCTCAAGTAAAACCAGGAATTAGAAAAAATTAGTTGCAATTCAATTCAAAAAGTATTTTTATGCCACTAAAGTGTGACAAAAAGTTGCAAACGCAAGTGCCATTTTCTGTTTGAGGCAAAAGGTACTTGTGGAAATGGATGCATCACAGCCATTACCACTGAAGACCCTGTTTAAGAGGTTATCTGATGAATGAAGGGACTTTCTGATTGATGATCAGCTGGTAAACTAATTCAGGATGCTGAACCTGACCATGAATTTCTAAAAGGGGCACATATAGCACAATTGTTAATCCATAATTTGTTTTTATTGAGATGACACTTACTGTATTACAATGCTGAACTTCTTCTTTTCTTCCTGTAGGTGGAGACGCAGCCATAAACATACTGCCAGCTGTCTGCAGAACATCAGACTTTTGACTTTTAACGATAGATCCTCTTATCATCTGGCCCGTTCCCAGTAAAGGGAAAGTTGAGCAACACTTGAGAAAATTTTGGCAGATGATCAGGAGCTGTAAAATAATGTGTACCTTCTGTGGAGCAAAAGTGGATCATCTTTTAGAATGTATCGTTTACACTTGTGTACTTTTGTCGTCTGTACTTCTAATGTGGTGTCAGGTTCTTAGAGGTTATTTTTTAGTTATTTATATGTATAGTGAAATTCACAATAACTAATTTCCTTTAGACTGGGGTTGTTTATCTCAAAGGAATGTACTGGTATTCATATTGTGCAAGAGATGGAAAAGTGCTTTAGTAGCACCCACTACTGGTATATCTTTGTCTCTTTGTTTTTGTCTTGATTAGCAAATTTAAATGGCAACTATATTTTATTAGAAATGTCTGTGGCCTGACACTTATATTTAACTTTCCTTTTCTCATTAAAATCATGACAGTATTTAAATATTTCCATTATTTAATATGGGCTTTACAAACACTTTAAATGCAGCAGTGATTGAACTGACTTGTTTATTACAACATTTGGAGTCACAAAACTCTGCTTATGATACTGTGATTTAAAAGAAGCAAATATTAGTTTTTAATATTTACTTGCACATACCAGTCCATATTTTAACTGCCTTAGAATAAATGTTGCATATGCAGGCATTTTAAATATTTACCATACCCGCCCTTGCAATGCCTCCCCCCCCCCCAACACACACACACAGAAATGCAAAAAAAAAAAAAAAGAACTAATCATTTGAAAACATGTCTAAATTGGTATCTAAAAAAAGGTCTGTAAATATTGTATTAAACAATAAGCCACAAATTACTCAGGTATCTGCTAGATTAATGTTTTTATGCTTCTGGGCTCTTACCAAGCTATTTTACTTTGAACTTTTGAGAAATTTGTACGATGGCATAACTAATCAGTCACATGATTTATTTTTTTCTATTAGTGTACCATATAATTAATACAATACTTCAATTGTACAGTTGGAAATAATTTGGTTTGTAAATTGAAGGTGTACAAAAGCATCTAAATGAAATAAATATTTCTGATGCTGTTTCATCTTTTCTAGGCTAGTACGATAATTGAACTGAAATTGTCTCTGATTGTCTATTTTCTTTCTTTCTTTTTTTTTATATGTGACTATTCCACCTTTCTATACAAAGAGCACATAAATGTGCATTTTGTCTTTAGCTCAGTTCATCAAGCGTAAAACTTAACCTTGGTAGTAGGGTTCAGTTATACTTTTAGCCTTACTTATCTTTATAAAATATGTACTTTACTAAGACTTTATAAACATTGCACAATGATGTTGGGACAGCATGTGAAAGCATGTGGCATGTGTTTCAGAGCAACATTTTCTCAAGAAATTATGCCATTTGTTAAGGTTTCATAAGCTTAAGTATTTTTGAACAGATTCATGTTTTATGATAATGCTACCAGACAATTTAAGACAAGAATCCTAGATTTTGAGTAAAACAATTATTTATGAGATCTACAGTACCTTTAGCTAAAAATCTCAATAAAAATGTACAGAATTGTTTTTTAATTAAATTAGCCATTAATTGTTGTACCAAAAAATGTAAAGCTTAAATTAAAGGATGACTTGAGACCTATCAGCAGCCTGCATTATTTTTTTGGTCTCCATAATAAGATAACTTTTAGGCTTAGCTTTTAAGACGATGGTATCAGCTTAAATGAATGTCTGAAGGATATTGCAAACATTGTATGTGTAAATAATTTAAGAACCAAAAAAAAAAAAAATTAAACTAGATAAAAAAATGTTCTACAGGCAAAATTTTGCAGTGCAATAGCAGTCTAAGTTATTCCCTATTTAAAAATATTTGTAGTTTTGCATTATCTACCTAGCATTTAAATTTTTCTCTCATACGTGGCTCTGTTGCTCAGTCTTACCGTAATGACTGCTGCAGCCCATCTTCTCACTGACTAGTGCTGGGTGACCTGCTGCAGGATCTGCGTGTTCTGTTCCCTACCATGATCATCTATTTTTGGGTTAGTGATCGCTTAATGAAACCTTTAAAAAAGCTCTAATGAGATTTGCCTAACTTGACATGTTATTTTCCCCATGCAACCTAAATATTAAGGATAGAAGATCCAATTTCCCCATGAAAGCCATTAATTGTAATTTCCTTTTTAAAACTACAGTGTGTTATGCTTTTTGTTATAAGGAATACCACACTGCATAGGCTATGACCCTGTGAGAGACACCCTGCTATAAAGCCACACATAGCCTTCATGTCTGCCTGTGCTCACATTGTTATATGCTATTTAGTAACTTAAGAAAAGAAAGCAGACATTTGGGAGAATACTTTCTTTAGTTTGGCATATTCCATAATAATTATTAAGCAAAACCACTCCTCACTACTGAACAACATTAATCACCAACTATACTGTACATGTTACATTAGTTCAACATAATATTTTACACTAGATGAACAAACATACTGCGCTTAAGGAAACGACAAAGCTGCTCCAAACTCGATTCAGCTTCCACATCATTTAGATTGAGGCATATTCTAAAGAAACGGCTTACTGCAAATAGTGCCAGGACAGAACTGACTGTGTTTATTTGAGAATGCCCTGGGAAGCACAGAATAAATACTTCTTTTTTTTTTTTTGTGAGCGACGATAACCATCATGTATATTAAGGGCAACTGTTATCTCTCCACAGCATATGGCATCTATTTACACATAAAAGCTCCCATTCAGGGGTGTTTTCAGTCGATGTGTTGTCAGCTTGCTGTCTTATTGTCACTAATGATCACTCACTTTTCTTTGTTCCTGTAATGTGCGTCTAAAAAGCAAAATTTGTCTTCCTGAACAAATGAAGAATAAGGTTTTCATGCCAAAGCTGATTATCTTTGGTGTTGTTTTATTCCTGTTATTCCATAGCAGTTATCCAATGGCAACCATTTGTATTAATTAAAGAATGATGGATGATACATTTGACCTCTTTATACTGTAGTTACAATTCTTCTCACACCAACCTGTTTTTCTTAATTGACAACTTACACCTGTTGCAAGCTTGGGACTCCTATAAGATGATGAACATCTCTCCGTATCAATAATGACACACATTTTTCAACATGTGTATAAGAATTGTTGACCCTCCCATGTCCCTGTTGTAAGTCTGTGGTATGAATGCTGTTAGGAGTGGCCAAATACTGCATATTTAAGAGTGCCTTTCATATGTGATGATAACTATTAAATGCAATATTGGCATATTAGTATTGTTCTCATATATTTTGTCATCAAACAAAAACTTAGTTAATAGTTTCTGCAAATCCATCAGTTTACTTCATGCCAGTTAGGAGACATTAAGACAGTAATTTACTGAAGATGCACAAATCACCATATCTTTTCTATAGAGTCTCTTTCCATACATTTCATAACATTTCATTAATAGCCTACAATATTCACAGCATATCTTTACATTAAAAGATATAAATGTTCAAAATCATTTTTAGACAACATCCTTCAAATCTCTTCTGCCCTACAAATAAGTAAAAAGGCATAAGTGAACATTTAGAAATATAACAAAGTTGCTTGTTTTTTAGGAGCCTAGTTGTAGCCTGGTCTTCCACATTTCCCTATGAGTTCCATACAAAACTGCTTACTGGGCAGTTTGTAGTTGTCGATCTTGCCAATATTTGGCATAGGCCTTCTGAAACATGTTCTTACAGCTCAGTTTGGCCTTGAGGCGGGAGCAGATAAGAAACGATCCTCCCATTTTCCGGTGCAGAGAGTAGGTCTCTTCTGGAGGAGGGGTGAGTCGCTGCTTTAACATGACAGGGATGAGGGTGTGGATTCGCTCCGTTGTACTCTGACTGCCAAAGTCAAAAGGCTCATCTGATGCAAACGCCTCCCCGAGGATCGTCACTGCATCCACATGGGCATTCATCATGGCCTGCAAAACATTGGGAGAAAAAGAAAGCAAGCTTAAAATTAAGGAGCAGACTGCAAATATGCAAACAATGCTATAGTTGGTGTGGTTTGTTACCTTTGACTCATATCCTGTCAGAAATTTCATATCAATTGATCGTTGTAAAACCCCTTCTCTGTTTCTGTCTGCAGCAGCCTTGATGATCTAACAACGTGAAAAAACATCTACGAATTTAATAAAATCTAGTAATTCAGATCTATTCCCATACTGCTTCCGCAATTAATGACAAATACATAAAGAGTTAAATCCTGTTTACCTCAATGTATGCGTCTGTAAAACTTGCATCAAAACCCCTTGTGGCTCCAAAATCCAACAGTGCAACCTGTAAAAGATATAGTCATAGAAGCCACTGTTAGTCACGGCACACCCTAAAGATTTACAGACAATAATGCAATAAAAGATGCATACCTTGTGCTTTTGTGGGTCAAAGAAGAAATTAGACCAATTCGGATCAGTCTGCATGTATCTGAACTCAAAGAGCTCTCTCAAACAAAGAATTAAAATCTGCTCACAGATCTAGAACCGAACATTAAAAAAAGAAAATGTCATTAATGTAATCATTTTATCTTATGAGAGAGAAGAGGCTATCCGTGTCTTGTGGGATGGTAATTTTATTTTTGACTCCCTGAATTTATCAAGACGAGTCTTTGAATTACACAGGCTATGCAAACAGTTATCACCATGTTTTCTGTGAAATGGAGCGACAAACACGAATTCCCTTCGGCTGACCGGATGACTTGCCTCATTCTTGAGTTCCTGTGGCAGGTCTTCAGCTTTATCCAAAGGGAAACCTGACACTAACTCTGTAGTGAGGACATGCTGGCTGCTTAGTTCATCCACTACATTTGGTACATAGAAGAAAGGGTGACCCCTCAATAACCCTCTGTAAAACACAAACACAGTATAAAGAATTAATCAGCTTAATTTTTACATATGTACATGATGACGTTTTGTACACATTATCTAAATATTAGGTCAAGAAAGTTTTACCTTAATATTGTAAAATAATAAAATAAGATTAAAAAGCACTTAAGTCAAGTCACATTTATGACTATCACAAGTTAATTAATGAGTATTAAGTGGGCACGCTGTCATGGTTTAACATGGTTAAAGATCATTGCCAGCTGAGGTTATTTTTGCATTGTGACACCGGTACTGTTTACCTCTTATGAAGTTGCCGTAGCCTCCAAACAAATAAATGATGATGCATGTTTTCCATATAAAATGTTAAAAATAAAAAATAAAAATAAAAAACTGTGAACTTTATTGATGTTATATTCCACTGCGATTTGAATTACCCTGTACAATAATACTTCATGTACATTCCTATCTAGCAGCTATTCATATCCTGAACCTCAGAATATTTAGAGAATTATAACATTGCATTTTTATCCCTTTAGGAAGGTACTTAGTAGAGTATGCCTATGTTGAAGCTCTGAGAAAATTGTAAGCCATTCAGTGATGTAAACATGACATTTGATTGAACTTCAAGTGGCCATGATGGGTAACAAAATATTTTGAGTATAAATATTGTTGTTTTAGATACTCACTGGAATTTTTTGGCACATTTGGCTTCCCTCACGTAATCACATTCTAGAGCAAGTTCCCTGCTCATGACTTCTATTAAGTGCTCTGGAAACAGACCTGCACAGCAATATTGTATGAACATACCAAGTTGGGGGCAACATTTTGAATCCTTTATAGTACAAATGAAACAAGGGTCCTTATCTTTAAATTTCTACAAAACTCATACCTTCAGGTAATGCATTACTCATACTGAGGACAGTCATTAGGTTATTGACATCACTGCTGATGCTTTTGGCCACTCCAGGGTACTAGTAAATGTACAGAATACAAAAAAAATCAACATTCTTCCTCATAATGAGCTGCTATTATTATTGATTTTATTGGTTTGAAGTTAACAAATGTATTGTTCGTACCTGGATCTTCATAGCCACCTCTCTGCCATCCTTCATCCTGGCCAGGTGTACTTGACCAATTGAAGCAGCAGCAAAAGGCTTCTCTTCAAAGAACTCCAACTTATCACGCCAGTCTGGGCCCATGTCATTGGTCACTACTTTCTGCCATAGACACAAGTTACAACAGACTCTATTACAAAGTGCCTGTGCCAGGCATAATTCGCTATAATTTTTTAAAAAGTTGCTATACATGTACACCATTTGTGCGTTTTCATTTGTGAAACCTTATTTATTTAAACATAAAAACTGTTTTTAAACTCTCACATTTGAAACTATACCATCATTTGTTTGGTGGGCATGAAGTCGGCACTCTGTCGAACACGGTCAAAGATCTTTGCCAACTGAGGATTGATGAAAGCATCGTCTAGGGAAATAAGCAAACTCATGATTCAGATGGTGGCGGCTGTCTGTAGAAACTGAAAGCAATATACATTATAAACTAAGAAGCTGATTGACACTGAAATTACTCAACTTATTATTACTGCGTTTGGTAAGCTGTCAGGGACATTTATTTTAGGCTATTACACATTTAAGCCAGCTGCTTTTGCTGTCAGCAGTACTCATGTTGCATGGTATACAGTATATTACTGTTCTTTTAATAGTTTTAACAGTTTGTGATTTCTCAACAACAAAGTGATGACCTTCCTCTTTAGTTAGGATAAAGTCAACCATAGTTGTAACAGCTATCAGCACAGATGTCAACTTTAACTGTGGGCATGTGGAGTAGAAGACTACAAAGCAGCTGCAGGATAAACACGAGTATGAACCAGGCATGGATCCAAATGAAGTGGAAAACTATTCAGGTGGAAAAGTAAAAGTGCTCAGCAATCACAGACATGCTCCTACATAGCTTCGCTAATGCCTTCAGAAAGGTTGCAATGATTCTGCAGGATGACATTTGTGTTAAGGCATGCTGTCACATTCTTTACAGAAATAAACACAATCGTGTGCACAGTACAGAGTAGGGGCAGTATACACTGTAGACAATGTCAAGGGCAGTTCAGGGATACGGTGCAGGAAAACAAACAATACACATTAAAAGCAAATAGAACCGAAACAAATACTTGGTAACAAACTAAACAATACTAAAATGTTTTCAGTACATTAATAGTGAATAAGCTATTCTTTCAAGATGCAGGGAGCATTATCATGTTGTATTCCATAAAAACACCTGGTGTGCAGTCATTACTAACACTAAACTAACACAGGGTAGGGACTCACGTTGCTTATAAAACAGCCAAAAAAAGTCTTCATGGATTCTACAAGATTTTGGACACATTTGCTTGAGAATCTGGTTTATATTGGCATGACTGCATCACAATTCCTGCAGAATTTTCAGGTACACTTTAATGCTGTAATTCTGTTCCATCATATCACATCCCAAATGTGTTCTGTGGCATTCAGATTTGGTGAGTGGGAAGGCCACTGAAGAACAATAAACTTATTGTCGTATTCTTGAAACCAGTTTGAGACAAACTTTTGCTTTGTAACATGCTGAATTATCATGCTGGAAGTAGTCATTAGATGATGAGCACAGTATGGTCATGGAGGGATGCACATGGTCAGAGACAATAGGCATTCGAGTAATGAATGATTGGTATTCATTCATATTTATGCTGTCGTGCTACACTGACCCTTGCATTTGTGCGTCTCAGCACATTGAGCTTTTTGCTAGTCTTTAGCCTCAACTTTGTGTTCTTGGTTGAAACAAGTGGAACCTGATGTGGTATTCTGCCTCAAGGTTCAAAATTTTGTGCAAAGATGTTTTGTGTGTTACAGCATTTCAGTCAGCTCAAATCAGTGTGTTGACCTCTCTCATCCACTTCTCATTGGATTTTTTTTTATTGCAACTTTGAGTAAACTCTAGGGACTACATGAAAATCCAAACAGTTTCTGAAATGCCATCGCACAAATCATTAAGACTACAAGTTTCCTTTCATTCTAATAATTGATGAAAAAATTACCTGAAGCTACTATCCCCGTACCTGCATGGTTTATTGTGCGGCACTGCTATCACGTGATTGGCTGATTAGACGATTGCAAAATAAGTAGTTGTACATGTGTTCCTAATAAAGTGCTTAGTGAGTACATATTCATATTTAACAACACATTATTTATGACCGAGAAAACATTTAATTTTCAATATTACTTTGGATAATACTAATACGACTACTACTACTACTACTAGTAATAATAATCTCTCACCTTGTATGCTAAGCATTTGCCCAAGTTTAAGAGCAGCTCCTCTGACTTTACAGAGAGTCCGAACAATTCGTTCCGCATTAGCCTCAGAGACAAATGGATTTGAATCAAGGACAGCTTTTTTATTTCCTGCAAAAAGAGACAGTTCAATATAAAAAGTAATTATGACACATAATGGAGAGTCGTTATGCTCCACACAGTGGTTTGAAAATGTTTGTATTAAACATATTTCCTAAGCAGCTACTGACATTAAATATAGACCTGACATTGGTATTAACTCACTTCCACAGATGCCTAATGTCTGACAGGACACCAAACTATTTTTTTAAATCATCATTGTTCTGCTTAAAGGTCCATCTTCAGCTCATCCTCATCATCCTAGTGAAAGCTTATCCCCATGCATATCCTGATAAATGGATAATTAGTATAATAGTACATGGTGAGTCCACCAGTATCTCTGGGGGGGGGGGAAAAGAAAAAGAAAAAAAAAAACAGCCCCATTCTGTGATGTGTCCATCTCTGACCTTCACTGTAAATATGGTATTTTAGGGTCACATGCATTGCCTCTGGGATGACCTGTTGCTTACAGGTCTTTCTGGAGCTCTTTGAGTATTCCTTGGCTCTGAGACTTTCTGCTGACTGTTGTTACTTTGCTTTGTTGAGTGATCCATTTGTTACTAGCAACACTGCTACGCTGCCTACCAATCTTAAGATGTTTCTTCCCTGGCAGCTTGGTGACCAGTGATTTATTTGTACTTGCAAAGAGAAGTGGGTACACCCTTCTCAGACAGTAGAAGTCCTAACCTATTAATTCACTGCTTGCATGTGGCATCACACTACAGACAGCTGGCATACTGTACGTTGCCATCTTGCTATCAACTGACTATTTTAAAAAGACAGACACAAAACCATTTGCCATGGGTGCAAATTAGATGCACAAACAGGCAGGACAAAGATCTAAGTATATAATTTTACTGGATTTCTGCTGATACTGATAGAGAATGTTATTGCAGCAATTATAACGCAAAGGCTGGACGCAACAGTCCATAAACGACAGTCTATGTAGTCAACACTTCATATCAGATGAGAAATTAAAACTTGAACTTGGGGAAGGATTGTAAAGTAATAAATGCATGTTGTTTTGACACATGCTGTGTAATAAAAACAAGCACATTACACAAATATGATAATAAAGATAATTTCTTGTAACAAAAATGGTAGCTCGAGCCATTGAAAAAGGTAGACATAAGTTTTGGCTTTAACATATTGTTTATATAGTATTCATTTTATTATGCAAAACCTTTTTCCAAACATTTAAATTTTTCACAGAATGTCACTTCACATGGATTAAGGTATTAACCCTTTAGTGTTTGTCTAAAGATTGGATACTTTGGCCTTGTAGCAATCCAGGTCAGCAGCAGAAAGGTCTGCAATCACCAATTTAAAATTTCTTAGAAATATCTTATTGTGCGTTATTGGCAGCAATTGCTATAGCATAGAATGACCCATCTTTAAAATGTTCAAAATGGCATACAGTATGCCTGGCGTCTAGTCATGTGACTGCAGGCTATGAATATAATATGAATACGAATCTGACTAATCCTAATAAGCACAGACAGGAGAATTAATCACTGGCATTAGCTGGTTTTAGTGTTTTTTTTACATTTCCTTTTGTGAATAGTGTTTCGGCAATATGATTTAAAAATTTGATTACATGTTAAATACTTATATACACAATACTTTCCCAGCCGTATAATACTGGCTCGCTGCTGAAACACACTGTACCTTTATCCTCATCTGATCTAAGGCTCTTCTTTGCCACTTCTGCTATAGCTCCCAATCCCAGTCCAACCGCCAAGCCTAAAGGTCACGGATTAGAAGTTAGAAATTATTCTTGGGGTGTCGCATAATTACTCTACACAAATGAAAACTGTCCTACCGCCAAAGTTTGCCAAACGTCCCAGCCTTGTAACCGGTACTTTGCGCTCACGAGAACTCTCGCTGAGCTAAGACAAAAGCAAGAAAATGCATTACTCACTGTTATGTAAAATTTAGTAGATAAAGCAAGATAACTACCATCAATTATATCTTCATAACAGTTGAAGGTAAATACCTATAGCGACATTATAAAGGCTACAAAAAATTGTGTCACTGATTTTGATGGATTGTTCCTTTTTATAAAAATAACATCATTTTGTGTGACAGGTTTAAATATATTGTTACATAACTAAATCAACTTAGTTTAGCAGGGGGGAAAAAAAAAAACACATCCTACTCCATTTTTTGTTAACTTTTTTTTTTGTCGTGTTGTTTTTGTCTTGTCATTGTTTTGTTCTGGAAGCTGTCACTAAAACAAATTCCTTGTATGTGCAAGCGTAATTGGCAAAAAACGCTTTCTGATTCTGAATATGAAGAGGTGTATGATACGTAGTCACAGGCTGATGGTTATTGTAGAAATCTGAGATTGTTTAAATAGTGCTGAAATATTGTATTGATTAACAATTTTTATTAACAAATCTGAATTTGTGAAGGAGCTGTTTATGTAGGGTTATTTATTTGATGTTCTTTTTTGCTAACTGGAAAACGGTGTTTCACTTATAATCTGTATTATAATTGGTAGACGATTTATTTGAAACAGCTAAACTTAACTTGGCTAAATTAATCAAAACTTACATGAAACTACAATCGAAAATAGATTCTTTATCTACTTTAAATGCATTATGCTTTCATTAGGGATTTGGGAAAAATCTGCCAATTTCTACTGTTTTTACCGTTTGCTTGTGTTTCTTGGAAGCATCAGGTCCATCTTTTTTGTCTTCACTCCACCGCCAGTGATCTTGATGGAATGAACAGGTCTGTCTGTAGCCTGGCAGTTGTGCTTGTGAAAGCCCTTGAAATAACTTGCATCTGGTTTTCCCCACACATTTGTGGCTATAATTGTTGACCGCTCTATTGCCCGTTCCATTGTGCTTCAGAGCATTCAGAGCATAAAGAGTTCTGACATACTCAGCACTATTCAGTCCTGTGCCAATGTGAGGAAAACTGTAGAATGGTTTTAAAGCACGTCTATCTGAAACAGTTCTCTCGGTGCCTCTGTACTCCTGCGAAAGAAACAGAAACCTGAAACCTGTGTAACATTAAATTATAAGGAAAAGTATGATTTAAAAATAAAAAGACATACATTTGTGTTGGGACAAGTCTTTTGTGAGTGAACATGTATTGATGTCCTTGTCTATCATTTTATACGAGTTTACAATATTATTACGGTGTTTAAAAAAAGTATTTTTATCTTGTTATTTTGGGGAAGAAAAAGCCTGCACATTTGTGTATGCTCTTCCCTTAATAAAAACGTATATATATTTAAAAGTAATGCACAGGTAGTGAAAATATTGTGCATGCTCTTTATCTTAAAATATAAACTGATTATCTGCATATGCCTGTGTAAGTATAGCTTTATCTAGACATAGTTTGTTTGGATTCAGGCAGATCTTTCATGAACTATT
This sequence comes from Clarias platycephalus, assembly GCA_030068275.1. Taxonomy (NCBI): domain Eukaryota; kingdom Metazoa; phylum Chordata; class Actinopteri; order Siluriformes; family Clariidae; genus Clarias; species Clarias platycephalus. The sequence goes on along the minus strand of JAQQZT010000005.1, from coordinate 12,621,449 downwards.
AACTTTATTTTTTTTTTAACCACACAAAAGGTCATTTAAAGTTTAAGGAGCTTAGTAAAACCACTCCATGAACTCCATGAAAAGCAAGAATGTCTTCAGTTTTTCAGGCACATAGTTTATGTTTAAAAGCTTTTAACATTCAATAAGTTTTATTTTAAGTGACTAAATTTTAGGACAACAGTTTTCTTTAAAACAGGAGCACCAGACTGAGGGGAATGAACGCTCACCTGATGGTTTTGGGCGACAGTGGTGAGTTCTCTCCTCTGAACACTGAGAATGTGACTCTGATATGCAACTCGCCTCAGTCTGGTCAGTCTTCTCATTAGTAACATGTCTGCTGCCATGACTTCCCCTTTCCAACCTGCAGTTTCCTCAACTCTACACACCACAAAAAAACAACAACACAGTCAACACAAAGTTCAAAATCCACTTAACAGCTGCGTTTTAAGACTGACGCACGAGATTTAAACGGGCTCCTGTCAGACAGAGGCAATACTGAGGTAATTAGCGGACTACAGTAGCGTTTAACAACATCCAGGCGTTTCATGACTCACCACGAAATACGTAAAACTTCAGTTCCACAAATTTAAAACTTGAGCAGCATACAGGAGTCACCAGTGTGTGTGTGTGAGACTAGCCCTCAGCAGCCTCAGTGCCATAGTTAGAAATGCTGATTGACACGCAAGTGCAACTAAACAAAGTAGCGCTGAACACTGCCATTCAAGAAGTCATTAGACTTCTGTTCCAGCGGACATACGGCTATCAGCAGGCGTGGAGGCGAGTTGACCTTCCACACAATACCACTCAGTACCTTTCATACAAGAGAAGTAATGTGACTGCCACCTAGTGGTAAAAACTGAAACGCAGCCTTACTTTTTACTTCATCTGGTGTTGAACATAGAGATTAAGCATAAGTAGGAGACACAAGAAAAACCATGAATGACTGATGGATGTAGTGTCAATATACCATACTGACTGACTTGATGGTATGTGGAATGACCAGCCATGCATATATTCTCCTGGAATGCTCCTGTCGTCAGGTATGTATAGTGCATGAGTGCAAATAACTCTTCAAAGTAATGTGGCTTAATGGTTAGCACCGTCACCTTGCAACTCCAGGGTCCGGGTTCAATTCCCTCATCTCTGATCGTTGTGTTTGCATTTTCTCCCCATGCTTGTTCGGTTTCCTCCCACAGTCCAAAGTCTTGCAGAATGGCATTCCCAAATTGCCGTCATAGTGTGTGAATGAGCGTGTGTGTGTGTGTGCCCTGCAACGGATTGGCACCCCATTCAGGGTGTACTCTGTCTCGTGCCCTAAGTCTCCTGGTGTTGGCTTCTGGTCCCTCCCATGATAATGTTTACAGGATAGTCGGTATACTAGATGATGAGTAAGTGACAAGATAATGTACACTAAGACATTACCACATATGTAATCTGTGTCATTCTCAAAACTGAACGTCACCGGTGTAATATCAATTTGAAACTAATAACAAATGCACCAAATAGTACTTTTGACTTTTTTTCATGTTCGCTAAATGAAATGTCCCAAGGACATTTTCACTACTTATATGTAGTTTGGTTTCAACATTCACTCATTGTTAGATGTGATGAGCACCTAAACTGGTATTAAACTTCCCAAATACGTTTAATTTTTAACCTTTTATAACGCATTTCAGCACCTTAAAAAATTTATTCTTCACATGGTGACTTCTATATGAAATTCTACAAGTAGTACTACCTTTGTGATGCAATTACACTTAGAAATCACATTTTTCCCCCCGCAATTTTGCTAATAATGTTTAGACAGATGAGACACAAACATCTATACGTTTAACTATACACTTTCTTTTCAGAGGACAATATAACAAAAACAACATTCGACATAAAACAGCAGCATACCCTTGGCTTTTAATGAGCCTTATACAATGCCTGGTGTACCTAGGGCATGTTTATCCAGATTAGGTGAATCATGTGGGATATAAATCTTCAAGGTTATGGGAACCATAAAATCCAACACTGTATAGCTTCTTTTGTCAATGTTTAATGTAAAATGTAATGCACACAAAAAAAAAGTGTTATTGCTTATTTACATAGAGTGCATTGTATAAATCTTCCTCATGTGTAAAGGCCTACTCATTGCTTTCATAAATTTCTGATAACTGTCTTCAACTTGGGGAAAAGACGAAGAGCATTGAGTGTGGTGACTTCGATGACCTTTTCCACGGGAATGCCTTTGGTTTTGGCAATATATTCTGCACTAATAGAGATATTCTTTGGTTCATTCCTCACCTGTGTGTAAGAAGGGATTTGTCAGGAAATATGTTAACATTGCTAGCAAAGGCAAACAAATACGTTCAACAAATAAGATGAATTTAATGAGAGAGAGAGAGAGAGAAAAACAACCTACTTGCTTTTCAGGTCCAAGGGCTGGTGAATCAGTCTCCAGACACAAGTTTTCTAGGGGCAACTGTTTCACAAGTTTCTGCTTCTTATCAGAAGAGAGAAAAACATATGACTTCACAAATGGCATGGCATTACATCATTGATAGCCTGAAACACTTCCATGAAAATATTTTATGGAATTAGTAGCATTGTATCTTCATTAAGCTACTCCTGCAAGTAGTTTACCTGTTCACTTCTTACAATTGATGGGGGTATAGAAAAGAAGTAGCCTGCACGCACACCCTCCATTGCAACAGAGGGTTTTCCATCAAATGCATGAAGAAGAGCATTCTCTACACCTAGTTTTTAAAATGACCTGTTATTCATTATCATAAGTAAAGAAAACAGTATACAAAAAAACTCTTTAGAGTAGACAAATCATACAATACCTAACTCCTTTAAAAGGTGGATGGTTGGTCTTCCGGCAGATCTCGAGTGGACATTTCTAATGGAAAGATAAGCATTTTTTGAGCAGTCTAAGGAACACGAAGCAACTGTATTTTACAGTTTTATATAAATCTGTGATAATGATCACCGTAGAATGGCCTATCACAGACTTACAAAGGTAGTTTGAGTTGCTTTGCAATCTCTACTTGACGAATGAGTACTTGTCTCTGTAGTTCTTTGCCTGTCTCTGTATTTACTATCCGAGGTGTGAAATCAAGCCCAACCTGCAAGGATTACAAAGAATGTCTGTATTTGATTTAGATTTCAATTACAAGGCCCAATATAATAAACGCTTTATATATATAAACCCTTTGTACTGTAGGGGCTAGATGTCTTACCTCACCAATGGCCACAATGTGCTCTTTATATTTTTCAATTAGAGGCATGGCAGAATCTATATCCTGTGAAGAGCAACTGTTTAAGTTAGTATTGATACGTAACTCAAAGCTTTAATGTGAAATTACACCACTAAAACATGTTCAGACCTCTGGTAATGCACCTCTAGGCTGTGCTGAATCTTCTTGGACAGGGTGAACACCAAGGCAAGGAAAGATAAATCCAGAAAACCTGTAAACAAACAAATAAACAAAACACCTCCTCTATTATTCACTACATCATAAAATGTACTGTACACTGCAAGTGTGTTGTTATGGTAAGAAAATCCACCTCTGTGAAAGCTGTATGATTTTCTCAAACTCCCCAGCATGCTCTGCTACTGCAACAAGAGCCTGAACTCCTGCCTAGACCAAAAACAGGGAAAAGGGCCTCAAAACAAGCTTCTGATGAGGACATATTATAACATACAAAAGTCAAGGCCTGTGTTGAGTTACCTTTTTTGATTGCTCAATTACACAATCAATGTCCTATATAGGAGAAAGGGACCAAGTCAGTTTAATAGTGTTATTCTTATTGGATCATTACGAAGCCCCTCTGGTGACATTGGGGAAAAAACATATTCTGTGACCATGAAGTACTAAGGCGTGGGAACAAAATAGTATAACACACGGCAACGAGATACTATGTTGTGGCCATGACTTAGGAACGTGTGATAATGAGATCATTCATGTCCCAGATGTGACAGGATATTGTTTTGGAGTTATGCTATGTGTCAGTGAGGAAAATAAAGTCCCATGCTCATCTCATATGGTCTAGCAGTCAGGATTCCTGTATTTTCTGGGTTTGACTCCCGGTATAGGAACGTTGCTTTGTCGTCTCACCCTAGCTGAAATTAACCTGGCTTTTTCCCTTTCAGCAGAAGTAGGTAGGCCACTGCCAGCCACGGTGGGCTTCATCTGGGCGGGTGGCGCGATGCATAAACCGCCTGACACTCGGTCAGTGGCTTCTCTGTTGTGGCAGTGATGGCTCAGAGGGCTAAGGCACTGAGTTACTGATCGGAAGATGAGCGATTTGATCCCCAGCTCCACCAGGTTGCCACTGTTCGGCCCTTAACACTACAGTACCTGCTCCAGGGGCACTGTATCATGGCCCTGTGCTGGGATAAGAAGGTGTAATGTATATGTGACAAATAAAGGCTTAATTTAACTAACTAGACTAAAGAATACAAAGAAATTTAATGTATTTTTAGTTTGTCTGTAGATTACAAGAGGCTAAAAAAATGTTGGTATTAAGTTGTGGCAACAAGTATCTCGTGGTCGCTTTAAACTATCTTGTCTCCACACTTTATTATTAAGTTGTGGCCACAACACAGTAACTCGTCTCCACGCGTTATTAATTTGTGGCCACAAAATAGTATCTCGAGGCCACACATTAAACTATTTTGTACAGTGAACATATACAGTATATTTCCCACCAATGTCACCAGAGGGGCTGCGTGCATTATAAATATAACAACACAGATCTGCAGCTTACACCATCAAAATCTCTAGAAGAGATGTGACAGTGGCAATCGATATAGCCTTGCATGAATCCTTCACAGACCAACCCGAACAAAAGACGAATTTCAAGATAACAAAACAACCACGCGGCTAACACAACATGAATAAACGCGTACAATATTACGCAGTCGGGTGCGTTAGAGCGACTCAATTCTGCGCAATTCTGCGCATATTAATTCCGAGCTTCTCAACATAATACATTCAAGATCTTCGCAAAAGTATGTCACTGCTGTCTCACGTGTCTGCATAATATACTTTTCCTTTGACGACATTTATTTATGTTTCAGCATTTTAATGCATGTACAGTAATTGTCAGGATCACGTGATGGCAGTATTGCAGTAAAATAGGAAGGGCAACATTTTTGTACCTACAGCATGAGGTTGAAACAGGAAGGACTCATTTGACACACGCAAACAAAGGCTTACATGCGATCACATGAGCTTTTATTAAAATCATCTGATCTCTCTGAACCAGGTTTGTCCAGGTTTGTTGAACTTTGCCAAAAGCAGAGCCACTAGGCACATCACTATGGCCAAATGGAGCTGTCTTTTTTTATTCCTGTTGATCGGAGCTTGTTATTGTCAATATAAACCTACATGGGAGTCAATTGATTCGAGGCCAGTGCCTGAATGGTTTGATCAAGCAAAGCTTGGGATCTTTATACACTGGGGTATCTTTTCAGTCCCAAGCTACGGCAGTGAATGGTTCTGGTAAGTTTTTTTCCCTTTCTTTTCCGTTTCAATCATTGTGTCTTTCATGCATTTAAAACGACACTGGTAGAACAAGTGTGCCGCTGAGTACCACATGCGTCCACCAGGGGGCGGTATGGTAATGTAATTCTCTACTACAACATGGAGATGGTTATTCTTTGGTGTACAGTATTGCAAGTATAGTATATTGAGTCATAGACAAAATGGATTATAATTTTATAGTTAAATAAATTCCTGTATGTACATTTGATCTATTCCAACTGAAGCCTATTCCAGGAGAATTAGGGCATTGGCACCTGGATGCGGTGCCAATCCATTGCAGGGCACCAACATATATTTGGGAACACCAACTGCATAATATTCTTTTTCTTTGGCAATATTTATTTATGTATCAGCATTTTTAATGCATGTACAGTAATTGTCAGGATCACGTGATGGCAGTATTGAAGTAAAATAGCAAGGGCAACATTTTAGTGCCTGTGTGGTTGAAACAGGAAGAACGACTCATTTGACACACGCAAACAAAGGCTTACATGCGATCACATGAGCTTTTATTGAAATCATGTGATCTCTCTGAAGCAGGTTTGTCCAGGTTTGTCCAGATTTGTTGAACTTGCTAAAAGCAGAGCCAGCAGAGCATGACTTTCCTTCATGAAAATATCACCAACTCAATTCAAGATTACTTCCATTGCAATGATTTCTGTACCAGTTGTGCACACTTTAAAATTACTTCATTTCTTTTTACTAAACTTCAAAAATGACATTATGTCCACAGGTGGTACTGGCAGGGACAGAAAATCCCATCCTATTTGCACTTTATGGAGAAAAACTACCCCCCTGGATTCACATATCAAGACTTTGCGCCACAGTTCACTGCTGAGTTCTTCAACGCCAAGGATTGGGTAGAAATCTTTGCATCATCAGGAGCAAAGTATATCGTCCTCACAACTAAACATCATGAAGGTTGGTGTGAATTTCCTGGTAGAAAATTTGTAAATGAAGAAATACATTTACTTGATTATAAAAATGCATATAACCATGGAGTTATACGCATAAACACAAATGATTAATACACAATGTAGTGTTTTTTGCAGCAATTGTACAATAAGCTTATAATCCTTTCATATAAGTTTAATAAATTGTTCCTGCTTCAGAAGAATTGTCCATGTAGATTCTGTTTAGACTTACAAAGTGAAATAGATGAACTGGGTGTTTGATCAAGGCTGTAAAATCATTTTAAAACAGGAAATTGAATGTATTATAAACGTTTGTCATTTTTTAGGTTACACCTTGTGGGGTTCAAAGTATTCATGGAGCTGGAATGCAGTAGATGTTGGGCCAAAGCAGGACCTGGTGGATGAAATATCTAGTGCTTTACGGAACTACACTGACCTGCGCCTAGGACTCTACCACTCTCTTTTTGAGTGGTTTCACCCTCTCTTCAGAGCGGATGAGAAAAACAACTTTACTACCACTTTATTTCCTCAACAGAAGAGCCTCCCTGAGCTTTATGAGATCATAAACAAGTACAAACCAGAATTATTATGGTCTGATGGAGATGGAAATGCCCCAGACAAGTACTGGAACAGCACAGGGTTCCTTGCATGGCTATACAATGAGAGGTAAAGCATTTTTACTTGTAAAAATCCTTTTCTACTGGAAAAACTGGAACTGAAAAAATAAAAATAAAAAACTGGGGAAAAAAGTTTTGTCTTTTTGAGCATAATTCAAATATTATAGAAATTGTTTGAGCATTTATTATGCAATAGTAATAAATAGCAATAACACTTGCTACAATGATAGATGTTGGCACCGTATAGCCTTAGAACTTTACACTCACAAAAATATTTTTTTGTTTTTTAATTCAGATGACTAGTAACAGGCTAATAGCTATAAAATACAGTAATAAATGTAACTTAACACAAAAACAAACCCATAATGGTGGTTTGTGGGTTCCAGTATATCCAGGGTTCATGTATTTCTAAATACATACTGCATGCTTTGTGGACAGGATTTCTTGCTTACGCATATATGAGTAATGATGTATTTACAGCCCAGTGCGGGACACAGTTGTAACCAATGATCGATGGGGAAAGGATAGTATTTGTACACATGGTGGATATTACACATGTGCTGATCGCTATAACCCAGGACATCTGCTGAAGCACAAATGGGAGAGCTGCATATCGATTGACCAGCACTCATGGGGCTATAGACGCGAAGCTAAACTCAGTGATTACCTCACTATAGAGCAGCTAATTACGGTATGTGCAGAGTCGACTTTGCTACTAATGCATGTCATTTCACATTTCCATTTTGATAACCTATGAAATGAAATGTTGCAAGAAAACAAACGTGAGCGTAGAAAATCTGAAAATACTGACAAAATCTTGAAGGTGTCCTATGGTTGGCTGAGGTATAATTTGCTATGAATAAATGGATGCAATCAATCTGTGTAAGATGTGTTTCACTGCTTGCATTGCAGACTTTTGTCGAGACCGTGTCGTGCGGGGGCAATATGTTAATGAATGTGGGGCCAACACATGATGGCCGCATTAGTCCCATATTTGAGGAGAGATTAAGGCAGATGGGCCAGTGGCTGAAAGTTAATGGTGAAGGAATCTACAACACAACTGCTTGGAAAGTGCAGAACGACAGCAGTACACCTGGAGTTTGGTTCGTCTCAAATTTAAATACAGTTTATATAATCAATAAAGAAACAAGCCATGTAATGCCCGAAAAAAAAGAGCCGTTGAGTGCACTCAGCAGAATTATGTTATAATACTATTGATTGAAGACTGTTGTGCAATTATTGTACAGCTTTAACTGGAAAGCAATGATGGCATTTATAATCAAACCCTAATCTAAAATATGTTTTGTTTATGCACAAATTAATAAATCTTAGCTTTGTTGTAAATTCAAATACTATCATATTGTCATCATATTTGTCAGAAAAAAACAGCTGGTTTTGCTTAACAGCTTTCTATGTCCCAGTATAACCATTTACTTTTTGTCCTATAGGTACACATGGAAGCCACAGGAGAAGGCAGTCTATGCATTTTTGCTTTCATGGCCAAGTAAGGGATATATTATTCTCAGCGACCCTATCGTGTCAGAAACTCAAACACAGGTAATTGTATTTATAGCTTTATTGTTCATTTCATCCTTCGAAGTTTGGGTTTACATAATGTTACACTTAAATTTTGCACCACTGCTTTATTACAATTTGCATGTAAGATTTAATACAAATTACGCATATAGCTTTTCAATTTATCAGCAGTGTTACAAGGGCCAGATACACAAAGGGATCAGTTGAATAAAATAAATAAGTGTAAGAGAGTATTTCTTTGTCTTAAACTGCTTGTTGTGTTCTATTTTTACACTAAACCAGGCAGTAATGCTGGGCTACAAACCACTGAAGTGGGTCCCAGTGAAGCCCAGGGGTCTCCAGGTCTACCTCCCTGCTCTGTCTCCTGATCAGATGCCCTGCTCCTGGGCCTGGACTATTCGCTTGACTGATGTAGATTAGTGACTCTAGTCATATTATGAATTAATAGGAAACTAATAACACTGAGATCGTAATACAAACATCGCACCAAAGCTATGCCATTCTAACATTTGTAATTTTTATCCTTTTTTCCTGTTTTCTGGGTTTGATTAGCTTTTTACTGCAGTAATGGAGTATGGTGAATGTCTGCAAATAACCACTGGATAATTTTCATTCTATGGTAATAATATGTGTGTAACTTGTCAGACTTCTACTGTATGTATGTGTAAGGCCTGTGATTCTTTTTTGGGATATGTTAAAATAAGAATGGTGGAAAATATGACCAAAATATGATTTTTTAAACAATGAATGACACAAATAAAAAAAAAATTATCTGCTGAGAATGTAAAAAAATAGTACTAAGAGGTTTAGATATGTATTAATATAAATCAGTTTCATTCTCCTATTCCATTACTTACAAGCAGCTTTTTTTTTTTTTTGCTGTGATATAAACAAGCTTTTAAACACACGTGTGTACCAATTTGAAATACCTGCCATAGTCCACTTATGAAAGTGTTGGGAATCCGAGAGCATCACATGCCACATCGAGACACACGTGCTTACTTCCCTCCCCCCAGAAACTCCCTATCTGAGTTATTCAGGGCAGTCGTGCCAGGAATAGCGCTGTACTGTTTATGCAGATCATAAGCCCTTTTGACTTACTGTGTTTTTAAAGTGTTTAAATGCACAGGTGTAGTTCATACCTACATCATATTTCGCAATTAATGCCATGGACAGAAAGTTTGTTCAGTTGAACCCGTCTTGCCCTCATTCTCTCACATGTGTTCTTTTCCACTGCAGAGCAGTGGCATCTGAACTTATCTGAACTACGAGTGTGTGCGGGGAAGACTTTTTTTCCGGTTGGCCGCCTACTACACCTTTCATGATGGTAAATGTGAAAGGGATGGGGTCAGCAAAGATGTTTTACTGAGTATTTTTATCACAATATTGACTTAAAGACGAAGGACAAAGGAGTGAATCAAGACACTGAGGAGAAAACTGACCTTAAATAACCCCTGAAATGTGATGAAGCAGTACCTATTGGTCTGAGTCACTTTAAGTGTATCTAAATAAATTATACTGAATCAAACAGTCCTTTTGGGAGGCTGTCTCCACCCACGGTAATTTTTTAAAATTGGACTTGAATTACGCACACAAACACTTATCAAAACTGCTTAGTTTGGTAACACTGCGGCCCTCAAACAGATCCATCAAAGTACATTCATTGGTGATAAATGATTTTCAGGGCCATTTAGCCCCTATCAGGTCTGCCAGCTTCAGGGAAAGCTGTCGGAAAATGAAGATTTTAATATTGGCTGTTAAACCACACCTACGGTACTTTCATATATTAAACAAGAATAGGAATCATGATGGAAATGCAGCAATATTCCTAGTAACCTTAGTGCCAGTGCAGAATTGTCATCTATTAGGCATTTAATATCTAAATGACCTATGCCAGCTCACCCATCATTACAAAGACACTTTCTATGCAGTGACTGCAGCATGGATGTAGATTTAATATTCTAGGCTAATGTCCTTGCTTTCTCATAGCTGTGCTGTATTCATCCTTCTTCATGCATTCCTCTGGCCTTCCCTCCCTTTCTCTGTGGTGGGATTGTACAGCTCCAGAGCAAGCTGAAATCTATTTCTGTCCCTGTATATTCTCTTCTGGCTGCTGCCAACCAGACCCTGCGTTGTCACGGTGATAGACATCTCCACCAGTCTCTCTTAGCCAATCAACACACCAGGTGTTTATGCCAAGAAACATGATCATTTTCCATTTCCTTCCCACTCCTCTTGCATGAGACTAAGGGATTAGTAGCAAAGCCTAGTGAAGAGCACTCAGTGAAAAACAGGAACCTTGGTAGTGGCACTCTAAGGATGGAAAATGAAGTGCTTAGCTCTGGAGGAAGGAGCTGAACTCCAAGGATCAGTCAAGGTGAGAAGGAATATAAGCATGAATTCAAATGGCAATGAAGGGTCTCTATCATTTTCGTAGGCTTATATGTGTATCTTGTCTGATTTATACATTATTTAGGAGAAGTTGCCTTGTATTGCATTGCTGCCTTTGATTTCCTATACAAACTTTCATTCTCACATTATCGAATAATAACCTTAAAAACACATTTAAGTATGAGGATGCTAAGTGGTGTGTCACTAACTCTTGTTGAGCTTCATTTTCACAACAGTTAAGAGCATTATCTAATCTTTATCCCACATTTTCCCTAGAATTCAGTATTGTAACTTTGATGCTGTATACAGTATTTTCAGAAACACTTTTAAGAAGTCACTCCTAGTGCACTCATTAGTAAAAAAAAAAAAACATTCCGTACAATCTTTAGTGATCTATTTTCTCTCATTATACAGCTTAGTTTGTGAAATGCAGAACTTCAGTTCTATCATAAGGAAACAGTGTGTGTGTTTCCATGACGATGAGTTAACGATAGCTCCAGATGGAGTCCACCTCCTGAAGGCATTTGCAAATTCATTTCATTCATTCTCATTCATTTCCCAGATCTTTATATGGTGCAGAGTACATACAGAGACTAAAGACTACTGTTAGCCAATCCAGACACATCCTACTTACATACATAGAGAAGACATTTCTTGTTGTGTCCTACTTAATTGAAATAGAGAACATTTATCATGCCTTTGACAGCTATAGCAGTGGCTGAGTGTGCTCCATTCAGTATTTCAGTGGTCTGTGTGTAGCTACTCACTGAATAAGATAAGTGCATGCTAAATACAGCAAAAATAGGTATTTTGTTGCCATGGGAACATTCATCATATCTTCGCTCCATATGGCAAATGACATTTACATTAAAAAGGAGATTAAGGAGGCTATTTGCTCAAATAGAATATGATGTATGTGAAAGTAACCTGGCAATAGTCAAAATATTTAAGTCTTTATTAAAAAGTTGAACACATAGTGAGAATGCCTGTTACCACCCACAGTGAGAGTGAATGTGCTAGATATGTTCCATTACCTATTTTGACCATCCTTTAGAATCAGTTGCTATTCAGTTAATATGAATCTTTGTTATATGCATTAACCCAACATAACATTAAAAGATTAATATGATCAATTATACAGTCATCTGTAAAAGCTAGCGCCACATAGTTATATGCCACATAGTTATATGTTATTTTTTGTGTAAAAGCATAATAAAATCATCTGATTTAAGCAGCTTAGTATTGGGCAAATACAACCTTAGACGAACAACAACATATAATATGTTTTACTGTGCCATTATTTATTTAATAACAATAAAGTCAAATATAATACAAAACAAGCAGGCAATACCAAGTACCCCTTACTGCTTCCAAAGGATTTAAGAGGGTAAGTTGCAGCCAGATGTTGCTAATCATCAGCGTTTTATTATAAGCAGGTGTGCAGACCTCTATAAAAACAGAAGATTTGGCAGTTTGCGGGTCTGGAGCATTCAGGTGTGTTAACACAATGCCAAGAGGGAATGACATAAGCAGTGGTCTTAGTGAAGCAATTGTTGCTGCACATCAAATTTTGAAACCAATACCAAACTATTTGGAGTTCAATGTTCTATGCACAAGTGGAAAGCATTCATGATAGTTGCCAATCTTCCCAGAAGTGGACATCCCAGCACATTCACCCCAAGGACAGTGCAATGCTTAGAGAAACACAAAAAAATCCCAATAGCTACATCTTAGACCCTACAAGTTAATGACAGTACAATTAGAAGAAGCCCGATAAAGTATGGCTTGCTTGTAAGGGTTACCAGGAGAAATCTCTTCAGTCTAAAAAGAAACCGCAAGCAGGGCTGAGGTTCATAAAATTGCATCTGAAAAAATCACAAAGCTTCTACAACAATGACCTGTGGACAAATGGCAAAAAACAAACAGCATTTTAGCAGAAACATCTCACACTCCTGCAGTGTATGGGTGATGATTTGAGGTTGTTTATGCAGCCACGGGACCTGGACACCTTGCAGTCACTGAGTAGAAAATGAACTCAGGACAATGCAACAGGACAGTGAGCACACCAGTTTTGGAATGGCTTTGTCAAAGTCCAGACCTAAACCCAATTAAAATGCTGTAAAAGGACATTAACAGAGCTGTGTATAAGTGAATGCCCAAAAACCATAAACTGATGCAAAGAATGGACCAAAACGATGTCAGAGACTAATAAAGTTATACAGGAAATGATTACTTATATTATTACTACTTAAACGTGGATCTACAAGCTATTGAATTATGCAGGATACTTAGTACTGCCCACCTCATTTTTTTCTTTTTGGCTTCATATTTGTTAAATAAATAATGGTAAAAAAGTGATATATTTTTTTGTCTGAAATTTTTTTTTTGGTTGTATATGACTAATACTAAGACACACTATATTCAGATGATTTTTTTTTTAATACACAAAATTAAAAGAAGGGGCACTGCAAAAAGATAATAGGCACCCAAGATACATTTATGTCTTTGGGGAGCAAAGGCTTGGCCATCCAGTTTGATCCCACAAAAAAGCCAACACAACTCGCTGCAAAAGCCCTTGCCTCCTGGCCTCCAAACTCTAACAATCCCAATCTGACTGAGCATACATGGGATGTGCCAGACAACTAAGTCTGATCCATTAAGGCCCGAACCCGCAACCCACAACACCCAAATAATCCACTGCTAATGTCCTGATGCAAGACAACACAGAACATCCCCAGAGGTCTTCTGTAGTGTTGCCCAGATGAGCCAAAGCTGCCCTGGTGGCACTAGGGGAACCTACACCATATTGGGCATAATGTTTTGAATTGCAATGTTATTGCTGATTGGTGTACGGTATAACCAGGTGGATAACACATTTAAGTAATGATTTTAGTTTTTTTTTATGGGGTGTATTCTGGCATACGTTGTGTTTACCCATTTAGAGAGAAGGGACTGATTTTGACTGATCACCTTTATCCTGTGATGAAGCAATATTTTGTCTATAGACTTCAATCAGTTAATAAGTTAAATAAGAAATAGGTTTTCTTGTTAAATTTTTGTTTAGCAATAAAAACATGGGATAACCAACTGTAGACTGACAAAGTATTTATAAAACTTTATGCCTTTGTGTTTATTAGTAAATTATTCCTGGTTAGGGTTATTGGCGATTCAGTCTATTCCAGGAGGTGGCAAGGGCCCTTCGACTGGACATCCATTGCATGCTCATTCCCAATGGGGCAATTTGAATAGCTAAACCTGCCAGGAGAATTTTTGGACATTGGAAGGAAACCGGAGAACACAGAGGAAACCCATGTAGATGTAGGAGCACCATGCAAAATTCTAAACATACAGTAACCCAAGCTGGACCACATCAGCATGCTGTCTCTGCATGAGTTTTTGTGATACAAAGCCCAAAAGTTGGGCTTAAGTTTAATTGGGCTCTTCTTGTGCTGTCCAATTTTTGTTTTGTTTTGATGTGTCTATTTCACAATATCACTGATATATGAATTTCATAACTATCATAACCACATTCTACTGAAAAGCAATTTACCATTGCTTTGTAACACTTTGTCGGCTTCAGTGTGTGTGTGTAAAAGAAAGAGTACGGCTGAGATAGTTGGGTGTCAGATCACATCTAAATAGTCAGTAGCCATGAGTTGTGCCTGGGGTAGTGGAAAAGCCAGGCGACCCAGTGGGACAGACCATTATATTTATAGCGAGAGATGAGAGGCTTGACCTTCACTGTTCTTTGAGGATCAACCATTTAGAGTAATAACTCAATATGCTCAATACTATAGATACAAGTGCCCTATATGTTCATTGACTATATGTTAATATTTCTTTTAGTTCAGTAACTGTTTTTTTTTTTTTTTTTTTTACACAGTAGTGGTAAAAGTACTATTACAGTAGTACTGTAAAATATACTTTCATAATAATAATAATAATAATAATAACTCTTTATCTCTACTGGATTTAATCCAGTCATTTAACATATGCATTATGTCATGCTAATTAATTTTTGCAATTATGATTTGTTACTTGTAGCAGGGCATTGTGTGCAATGTGTTTTATATAAAAAAAATTCCAATGAAAAGATAAAAATATTAAAAAGTCAAATGAAAAGAACTGATTAAAGGTTGATGTGATACATCATGAATTTCTCGTTACATTGTTGCCATTGCAACACTTAAATATCTTATAGGAGTTTATAAGCCTTTTGTTTAGAGGCACAACACAATTCAGGGTGTACATGCTCCTCCACGCAGTGTTCACTGAATGAATGACGAATGATGCACAGCTATGCACTGCTTTCCATGCTTTCTAAAGTGGTCTTAACTGTTGGCTGTTGCATAACCCCTCACAGGGCCCCTTTGCTATTTTTGTTCCTGGATACACGTCTCAGTGAGGTATTTTCTGTGGTGACTCGCTTACATCAGTAGGTCTGATAGTGTACCCTCAATACACGCGATGTGGATCATTGATGGGGCTTATCTTTGGCTTTTTTGGCTTTAAATCTGCTTTTCGTGACGGTGACATGCTGGAATATGGAAGATGGGAATTCTAAAGAGAGCTAGATATAAATGGAGATGTTGGACAAGGCTGTGTTTGTACACCAGGTTTGTAAATGGCAGTCGATATGTTTGATGTTGTTGTAGCTGTGCTTGCTAGGGGGTGACTTGCCAGTTTGAGTCTGCCCTTGACTGTTCTGCTCTTATTCATCGTGTAATTCAGCCATCATGCAGTCCTCCAGTCTTTCCTGAAGTGCCAGTGTGGATGTCATTTATAGGGCTGCTTGCTTTATAAGACTGCTAGGTTAAGTTGGCAGGCTCTGTGACTGCTGAAACAGTGGGGTGCTGATCCATGATGTAATGACATTCTCCTGACAGTCTTTGCTGTTGCATGTTGTTTTACTCTTCTGGTGATGTTCTTGCGGATGTGTAGGAGTGATAGCACAAAGAGAAGTGGTAACAGTTGGTCAAACCTTTACAGTTGTCATGTAGAAGGTCTAAGAGCAGTCTATGATGTCAATAAAGATGATGATGGACTCTACTCTATATCTAGTCAGTTGTAGTTAGTCCTCCCTAGTGTAGAAGATATCGTCAACCATTCTGTGGTTCAGAAATGCTCACAGTGAATGAGAGCACTCTGTAACATTTATTTTAATTTAAAAAAATTTTTCAATGTCTTTTACTAATTTGTCCACTCTTTAATTCATTAATCCCCCCCCCCCCCACACACACACAGAGGGAGACCCAAGAATGAGATGAGTGTGACCTTGAGAGAACTAGAGAATCCTATCACCTCTAGAGACCCCATAGAACCCCCCTCTACCTCTGGGGATAAGGCAAATTGTGACACTTTTGAGATTTTAAAGTGGAAAAAACAACAACAAAAAAACACGAAGGATATGGTTTGGGTTTCTGATGTACTGAGGTGAAGTCTTCTGATGTCCTAATTAACACAGGCTAAGTGGTCTGCACCAGATAATCTTATATAACCTCATTAAAGTGGCATTGTTAGATGTGAGAAGATGAAAATACTCCTGGTTGTCTTTCCTAATGCTGTTATTAGTGATTTATGCTTGTTTCCCAAAAATTATACATTAATTATGGTGTTTATTTACTGTTATATTATTTAATTAAAAGCAAATTTAACTCTCTTCTAACAGTTCTGCTAGCTGTCAGCTGTCTGTAATCTGCCATATGTGGGTAATAAAAGTAACAAAGTTATTATAACTACCTATACTTAGGATCTGTGGAGTGTGTTTATGCTGAAATGTATTTTCCAGTTAGAATACCAGGCCACTCATTTTCATAGGTCTGTGACAAATATGTTTGCTCTGTGAAAGCGCCCATTTATACTATAAATAGCTAAAGGCAAACATGCAAAGCGATCTTGCATTTGAATTGTGCTTAATCAGCTTAGCATCATACGAACTTAGCTGAGAGAAAAAAAAATTATTATGTAAAAAAAAAAAAAATTATTATTATTATTATTAGGACATATGGTAGAGACGATGTAATGTTAAATATAGAGAAATATTAATTATATAAAAAAAAAAATTATGTCTTATTATATTTGTTGTCTCATTCTGTTTCTTTAGATTACCTGGAATTGGTTCATAAGTCTTAGAGTATACTGAAGAAGGAGTAAAACCAGGAATGAAAACATTGGAAAGAAAATCATCCACCATTTTTTGAGAATCACTCAATCAGCTTGGAGACTACATCTGTCCATTTTGGAAGTAATGTCGCTTAAAAAAAAATATTAAACCACATTTTAAAGGACATTTTAAATCATCGGATCCTGCGAAATGAATTAGCAAAGATGTAGCACTCATAAGTATTCATAATAAAAGAAATAATATTTGCATCATGGAGACTCCTGAAGCCGCTCTTGCAGTAGGATGTTCCCCACAGGGAGACACTTTGAAAGAAGAGAAACACTCCGATACCGAAATGGTCCAAAGAGATAATTTTCCTAGCGCCAAGGACAAAATACCGCTAACAGAGAGACCCCACAGTGACGATTCGAGGTCATGTCCCAGTATTGAGACACAAACGGTGGGGTCAAAAACTAGTCCCACCTTACAAGGCGGTGACAAGAATCCAATCTACACATGGAGGAAGGCACGTTTCCCTCCCCCTGGCAAAAGATGTTTCCAATCAAGTGTTAACCTCCTGTCAGTGGGTGTGCACAAAAAAGAGCTGAAAGTAAAGAAGACAGGAAAGTATGTGTGTCATTATTGTGGGAGAGCATGTGCCAAACCCAGTGTGCTGAAAAAGCACATACGTTCACACACTGGTGAGAGACCATATCCATGTGTTCCTTGTGGTTTCTCATTTAAAACTAAAAGCAATTTGTACAAACACAGAAAGTCTCACACACATGCTGTCAAAGCAGGATTGTTTCCATTTTCAGAGCAAGATAGGAAGCTTAGTAGTATGGATGAAGAAGTTACAGTAGGAGAAGGAGATATGCACTCCGAAGCTGAGCAGAGCACTGACACTGAGGAGGAAGTGAGAGAAGAGGCAGCTCTTGCACAGAAACAGCCCTTGCACAGAGGCAGCTCTATGAAAATGAAGGACAGAGGGGATAATGTACAGGAAAAGTGTGGTAGACATACACAAAAGATCCCTGGGATAACCTTTACTCATAGTTCATCAAATGAGAGCATGTCTGGAAAAGTATCTTTATGGCAGTTTAGAGAAATGATGACACCTGTTATTGTCACTCAGGTGGACCAAGAACTTGAGTCTTCTACCATAAAGCAAAAACTTGCCCTTAGGCTTTCAGAGAAGAGAAGTCAAGATTCCCTTTCGCTCCCCAGCTCATACAGCAAAGGCAGCACTGACTCTGGCTACTTTTCACGCTCAGAGAGTGCAGAACAGCAGTTCAATCAACCCAGTGCAAATGCTAAGTCATACCAAGAAATTATGTTTGGGAAGTGTTATAGACCAAGCGCCAAGCCAAGGCAATCAATCACTGTACAAACTTGCATGACAGACATAAAAGAGACTCCATCCAGTTTCATGATTAAATTGACCAAAGGAATGGCACCTGAGGAAGCCACATGCCATTTGCACAGACACAAAAAAGACCTGGCCAGATCAATCAAAATCGAATCAGAATCTTTTCAAGAAGAATATCAGGAAATCCCAGAAAGGTTTCAGTGTAGGACTGAGCTGTTAGAAACCCCACAAGAATGTGGCTTACTTTTACGGAGTAATTCTCTTCCAACACCGTCCGATTCCAATGTAAGTGCACCACAGGCACTAAGAAGCAGTAATTCTTTTGATGAGAGGATGACAAATGAGGAAATCTCCTTTCGTAGCTCCATGGGCATGAGAAAGCTCATGAGACAGGCTGCCTTCGAGCATTCTGCACATGAAGGTCATGCAGAACCGGATAACCACACTTTGGTTTGTGGCCTGAAATCAGAGCCAAAAGTTGACAGTGCTGATGATTCTAAAATTGGAATAGAGCATTGTCCAGAATCAGAGTCATGCTTCATGTTTCCAAACCACATGATGGAAAATGCTACAAGGAAACGTAGAAAAGGAAAGAACATTATGGAAGAGGAAGATTTTTCAACCCAAAATAAGCCTTCATGCTTGCCTGACCTTACAGGGGACCTTTGTTCAAAGCAAGATATTCCGGATGCTGCAAATACTGACACAGAGAGATGGACTGGCAGCAATGTTATCTCTGTAATTCAGCACACAAAATCATTAAGTAGGCCAAGTTCTGCAGAGAAGTCTACTGATTTTGAGTCACAACAGTTTAATAAAAGTACCCTTTACCAATTAATTGAAAAAGAGCAAATTAAAGAAAAGTACAAAACTGATCCACTAATGCCTCCTGGAAAAACAGACAGTCAATATAGTGGAAGTAGTTTGATCTACCAGTGGTCTCATTTGTCCAAACAACTAGCTTTTCAGTCTGGTATTCAAGTTCCAGAGATTAGAGTTACCGAGGAGCCTGACAAACCAGAAAAAGTACGAGATGTGCAGGTTAAACCAAATGAAAAAAACAGAGAAGAATTCCAATGGCCTCAGAGGAGTGAAACTTTGTCTAACTTCCCAGTTGAAAAGCTACCTCCAAAAAAGAAACGCTTGCGTTTAGCTGAGATGGAATGTTCCTCTGGTGAATCGAGCTTTGAATCTGCTTGTACTAGTCTCTCTAGAAGCCCAAGTCAAGATAGCAATTTATCTCACAGCTCAAGCTTTTCTCAGTCACTTGACAGAGAGGAAAGTATACATGTTGCATCTCCTGCTAAATCAGATGAGTTTAGTAAGTGTTTGGAGTTCTTGTCTGTTCCAGGAAGTTCACTAAGCCAGCAGCGGGAGATGAGGCGCTCTGCATCAGAACAGGCACCCTGTAACTTACCCTCTGAATTGCCAGAATTTAGAAGTAAGTCCTTTGACTATAGCCACCTTTCTTTTTCAACCAGCCCTATCCAAAGTGACATCTATGCCAGTGAATGTGGATTTAAAGAAAGAAGAAGAGGTTGTTTGGTTAGACAGGATTCTTTGAGTGGTGATCCAGAGACACATGATAAATCTGTGGAGCTGAATGTGACACAAGGAAGCTCAGATGCAATAGGCAGGAAAATAGGCAGCTCAGATGAAATAGGCAGGAAAATGTCTTCTCCAGACAAACAGTTTTTGTTGGAAGCTTCCTTTAGTGGCATTGAAAAAATGAGGTACCCTTTACTGCATGGAAGTGCTTCTCCACAGGAGCTAATTTCACAAGACATGTCTAGGATGCCAGAGCAAATCCCTCATAAACAAGCACTTCTTCCCCAGAAAATCAAGAAAGAACCTGAAGATCCAAAAACAGCTGAAGATAATAGAATTGCTCTTGCAGATCTACCAAAAGACCATTCACATATTGGTGTGACCAATGTTCTGTCAACATTATCAGTTCTTTCACAAGCTCAGCCTGCTTTAGCCAGTCAGAGCTTGCATGGTTTGCTGGTTCCAGTTAGAATTCAGATGCAAGTACCATGCTATGGAAACATCACATACACCAGTATATCTCATATTCTGGATTCTCAGTATGCAACAAATTTGGTACCTAATAATGTCATTACTCAGAGTCAATGTTTAAGTTTTACGTCACAACACAGTGTAGGTTTTGATGTATGTCAAGCACCAGGACATCAAAGAGGACTCCTCCACAACCCACAGTCATCACCTGCAAAACTGAATACAGGCATACCTCTTTCCTTGACCTCTCGAACAATTTCAACTACAGAGGCCCCGAGTGGTGGAGCTAGTAAGCGAATGCTTTCTCCTGCCAGTAGTATTGAACTCTTCATTGAAGCGACTCAACAAAAACGAGTCAAAGATGAGAATATGTATGGGCAGATTGTAGAAGAACTTAGTGCGGTGGAATTAGGACACCCTGATCTTGGAAAAGATCAGAAAGAGAATATGGAAAGTTCATCTGTGGCTGTTGAGGAAATAGAAATGGAGGATCCTAATTTAGACTTCTACCATAAAGCAGGATTATCATTGTCTGGCAGTGTTTCTCCAGAATCAATTTTGGTAAATAATTTGCCTATACCAGCACAGAGTCCTGCAACAACCTTACCTAGAGACATTGCCAATACTTGGATACTTTCTCAGTTTCCTGGTCTTCACACTACAACTTGCGTAAGTTGGTGTTATCTCAATTGTTCCAAACCAAACAGCACCCAAACAGCACCTCAGTTCTCAGTATATGCTTCTTGGTTTATGAGATGCCATAATCCAAATCCACCAAGTCTCAGTACTGGAAAGGCTCTTGCTCTTCTCCAATCTAAACAGAAGAAACAAACTGCCACATATACAATTGCAGCCATGTATCAACCAGGAATACTTGTTACTACAAATTTGTCAAGTCACAAACAGGAACAGGTTGGTTTTTTTTGTTTTGTTACATTTTCCCACCTTGAATATCTGGTCTTTGTATACACATTCAATATATATTACTTTATACTTTTTTTTTTATTTTTACAGGGGACCATTGAGGCTAGGGTGGAAGACATATCATATGATGCACAAATGAAAGAGATAAAGCAAAAATCTAGACCTTCACGTGACAATAGCAAGGAAACCGAGGCACCTTTAAGGCAAACAGAACCTGCTCGGATAAAGATTTTTGAAGGAGGGTGAGTAGTATCCTTCTGTACAAATACCAGAAGTGGTTTATTGATGAAAATCTTTGTTAATATATGGACTCATTTCAGGTACAAATCAAATGAGGACTATGTGTATGTCAGGGGACGCGGCCGTGGGAAGTATATTTGTGAAGAGTGTGGTATTCGATGTAAAAAGCCTAGTATGCTAAAAAAACATATACGTACTCACACAGATGTGAGGCCCTACATATGCAAGTGCTGTAACTTTGCCTTCAAAACAAAAGGTTGGTTTTTATCATTTTTTTGTAACACAATCTTAACTACTCTTAAATGTATCGTCTAATGTGGTCAAATAATGTTATTTATTCTAATAAAGGGAACTTGACTAAGCATATGAAGTCAAAAGCTCACTTGAAAAAATGCCTTGAGCTTGGTGTTTCACCCATGAATATGGACAATACAGATGTTGCTGGTAAGTCATTCAAGGCTAACAGAATAGCTTTCATTTTACTGCTATTTCACTGTTTAAAACTGTTTAAATGCTTAAACAATTTGTTGTTATAACTGCCTTCTGAAAATGAGAAATTAAGTTACTAATTTAGGATTAATTACTTAATTTGGTTTGTTGTATCTTCAGAGCATGAAGATGATGTGCAGAAATCATCAGAGATCAGAACAGTACCGGATGCAGCCATTAAACATCAGTTCTCGGATGCGGATGACTCGGATGGTGGTGAGGAAGATGGAGATGAACCAGATGATGATGAGGACGATGAATATGATGGGGACTCTACTCCAAGAACTCAATCCAGAAGCACAAGTCCTCAACCGTATACACTTAACAAGCCATTTTCCTCTATCTCTTTCACTAAGAATTTGGATTCTAAAGAAAGGCTTGAAGCATCATCTGTCGGTAATGAGGACCAGCTGACTCTGGAGCAAAGAAACACCTCATATGATCCTTGTACACCTCAAATGCTCTCCCTTTGTTGGGACTCACCTCATACGAGGAGCATTTATCTAAGGGGGGATCTGTCCCAACATAGTCATCCTGGAAGGGCCCCCTCCCTCTTGAGACCCATTTTTTCAAGAAGAGACGTGAACATCAGAGCAGATGTCTCACCCATTCGCCAGCTTTCACCTGTAAGGCCCATTTCATCAGCAACAGATGTATCAAGGTATCGTGCAACCTCTCCACGTGGTCAACACAGAGGCTTGCTAAGGGCTGCATCACCACGTAGGGGGAACTATCAGCACAGATCCTATGTGGATTCAAGCAGAGAGATGAAAAGTGAAGCCTCTGCCCTAAGGCAAACCTCTGCAGTATACCCGCAAATGGTATGTTACTTAAATGTAAAACTTCTAATTGTTAATGGCTTTACCTTGCTACTAGGCGTTTTTGTTCAACCTGTAAAACCAATAGTAACTATTTACTAACATATTCATAAGAATATGATCATTTGATCACTGACAGTATCAATAATATGTGGTAATGTTTAATTCAGGATAAGCGAGAGGCCATTCTTCAAAATATCACTGATGGCATGCACAGTGGTACAGATGCATCCACCCTTCCCAGCCAAGGCATCTTCAGCCACTTGCCTTTGCATTCTCAACAGCAGGTACAAACTCCAATCCCAATGGTCCCCATTGGAGGACTAAGAATGCCCTCTGTCTGCCCATCTGGTGTTCCTGTAGATAGACACTCTCAGTCGCTACCACAGGGTGACATACCAGAAAGGGCTAATTCCAGGCAAGCCTCAGTGTGTATTCCAGGACCTGGAGTAAGCAACATATCATCCCAGAGGAAGGAGCAGCCAACATCTTGCACTGGTCTTGCCAGAGAGGACAAGCAGGAGGAAAGTGTCCACATCTGTGCAGAGGCTATTGCATCCCTCAGGATCACATCAGAGGATAACATTGGTAATCCTCCAGAAAGCTGATTTAAATAGCTTGTTGTAAAACATTTTATTAAGTCAAGCTAAATCAAGCTCATATGATGATTGTTGTTTTGGTAAGGTGCAATATGTGGCCAAAAGAAATGATAAAGCGTATATGCACATAATTTCATATACAGATGCACAGCACATATTCTAATCAAACTGCCATATCAAAGTCACGTTTCCTATAACCACTACTTATTTGTCCACACATCTACGGCCATATAAATATATGCAGTCCATAAATATTGAAGAGGTATTTCAGGAGATTTATTCAAACATTTGAATCATTGGAAATTATTTCTATTTTTTCAGCAACTTAAAAAGTACCATGACTTTCCAAATCTAGTGCATTAACATGTATTGATCATGACTATAAATTAATCATCCCTGTCTAATCAGCTTGTGCCTTTTTAGAATTGTTTGCCTATGCCTCAGTGAGACAGAAGTATTGGATGTATTGTTAAAGCAGTGAATATAGTGTTAAACTGATCTAAAGTACTGTTGATGCTTTTGAAATTGCACTCAATTCATATTCTACAGTTTGAATACTAAAATTCAGTAGTGCTACAATATTGCTTGGTATATAGTTGTTATTTATGTTTGCTGGTGCACTTGTTTAATCTTTCGACTTTTCAGCACTTATGCAACACAGTGACATGTTGTTCATGTAGTTTATGATATGACGATGTATTATTGCTATGATAACCTAAAGTCATTTGTAAATGTTATGCAGTTAGATGACTATGTAAAGCACTTTCTACTGAAGTAATTGACTGATGCTGTGTAGTTGATATTTGGGCTATTTGGAATCATTGTATGATTGATTTTATCAAATGGCACAACATTCCAGCCACTGTTTAGTCAATTATATGCACATAAATATACACATTGTGTTGGGTAGTAAATGATTACATATCAAATAGATTATGTATTCAGGTTACAAAAAATGCTGAACTACATACAACCAGGATAATGCATTCAGGTCATGAAAAGTAACATGGCAATCAACCCAGAATGCATTAAAATCTTTTTTATTTACAGAATACTGTAATTTTGTAAACATTACAAAGTCATATTGTGTCTAATAATAATCATATTTGATAACACAAAAATAGGAATTATACGTTTACATTTTTTCCCTCATAATAAGCCATTGAAAACATGAAGTAAAGTGTAGCTAACCAAAACAATTTTTCTAACATGAAGCAATTTACGTAAAACATTTTCTTATTTCCGAATGCATATCTTAATGAATCTTATACTACACTTGGCTAACAGCTGAACATATTTTAGAAAATCAGATTATGTTGTGTTTTTCATAAATTCATAATCAGTGCCTGAGTACATTTTCTAAGTAATCTGCCCAACACTACACATATTCTCATTAACACACATGCACCTACATACATCTAAGCACATGCACTCACGCCAAGGTACAGTAGACACACACACACACACACACATACAATCATGTACTGTAATTATTTTTTTTCTAGTGTGTCCTGTGAGAACAAGAATTCATGTCTGTACAACTTTTTCTTCTTGACATCAGATTTGAAATTGAACTGTGTGTCTGATTGTGTACAGTTTTAAGGTGCAATTGTTTTTAAATGTCTCAAAATGAAAGTCTTGTATTAGACATATAGAGGAAATCAGTATGATATTTTGGGACAAGATCGATCTAATGTTCCATTTTAGAGTTCACGTAATATAGGCTATAATTGAAATTTATATTCAGTGAGTGTTAAAACAATGAGCTCATGATAAGGTTAGTTATATGAAAGACTTTTAATGTCATGTTTACATTATAACTAATAGGGTATTTTGTTTCATTTAGTTCAATTGTATTTATTGCATTTGATATATCACCAAAGTCTGATATATCTTACATGAACATCATTCACATGTATTCAGAAATAATTATTTATTGCCCATGAAGGCAGCTGATTTCTCTATGATACTGTGTTTATTTTTCTTTTCTGATTACAAGATGTCCATAAGTATATTAAAATTATATAATAAGGATTTGTCAGCAATGTTCTTACCTCAAATTACTTACAAATAAATGTTTAATAAAGAAAAACGTGCAAATTATTCTTTATGCAGGAAACATACTTGGAATTAATTTCTCCTATACTTGCTCTCCTTAAAAAGAAAAAGCCTATCATTTATTTTTAGCACACAATTTTACTGTTGCAACAAATGGGCCAAATTCATCCCCTTACTGAAACTGTCTAGAAACACCTTACAACACCTAAGATACAGTCCACAACTTATAACCCTAGCAATTCCATAAACATAACTTGTCCTAAATTGGTAAACTTTCCCAATCTCTACAATTTCAAGGCAAGATGAGCTGTTTGTTCTACCAAGCCTTGGTGGAATTGTATAGTGAACATAAGTGTCTAGGTTTGAGGGAGCCAAAGTAAGTGGCTTCTATAATGTACTTATTTTATTAAAGATCATTTATGTCCAAGTAGGAATTCAGCTGTAATTGAAAAAGTAGTAATCTTATGCATATATACTCAGCAAAAAAAGAAACGTCCTCTGACTTTCAACTGTTTTTACTTTCAGTAAACTTAATGTGTAAAT
>JAQQZT010000005.1:12581190-12595192 GCA_030068275.1 Clarias platycephalus | reverse complement strand
AAGTTATTTGGATTTTTACAACATTATTGTTGAAATACACAGTCCTGAAAAAGGGACGTTTCTTTTTTTGCTGAGTACTGTATAGTACAATGCTGAAGATCGGTTTCAGGTGCTTTCAAGTTTTCTACATTTTGCTACATTTGACATTCACCTTCAAATTAATTCAAATTCTTTTGAATCATTCTACATCAAATACTCCACAATAACAAAGTAAAAGTGGATGTTTGGAGTGTTTTAAAAATTAAAAACTGAAATAACCCATTTAAATAAATATTAAGACCCATCACATAAAGCACTTTTGGCAGCAATCACAGCCTCAGGTCTGCTTGTGAATGATGCCTAAAGCTTGGCACACTATTCATTTATTCTTCTTGCCAGAATCATTCAAGCTCAACCAGGTTGGATGGGAATGGCCATTTTCAGGTCTTTTTCAGGAGATGCTTTTTCAATTGGGTTCAGGTCCTGGGCCATTCTGGGACTTTCACAGAGTTGTTCCACTTCTGTGTTTTCTTTCTGGTATGCTTTAGGTCATTGTCTTGTTGAAATGTAACCCCTCTCCTGTGCCTGAGACCTTGAACACTCTGGAGAATGTTTTCATTCAGGATAGCGCTATATTTTTCTGTATCCGTATTTGCCTCTATGTTGAAAGTTTTGACAGTTGTGGACTTTTCTAATCCTATAGCATTGTATCACTCACACAGACATCAGTCATGCAACATACTGTAGCTAACATTATGATTACTTTGTCTACTATTATTACTTTGAACTATTTATTCATATTTTCTAATCATTAATTTCAATCTCTTACAGTATGATAAGCCTATGATTACAATCATTTCGGTAAATAATTTTTTTTGTGATCATTGCTGAAAAGACACTTCATTTATTTTATACCAAAACCATTAGTTTATTTTCATACTTTTATGTGTAGATCAGCAATGACAACGACAGTACAAGAGAATGTAGAGGTAAAAACATGAGAACATAGTTTCAAATATTTCAGTATTGTGTAAGGTAAATTGTAGACCTTTATTACGTACATTTCAGTCATATTCCATACTACCTGAGATGAACTGCTTAATATTTTACAAAGCAAAAGATAAAACAGCTATTGGGTGGGTCTTTGGGGGAGGAATCACGTCAGCTGGACTTCTTTCATTAGTAAAACGTTTCTACCTAGGAAGAAAGAAGTCCACTTGACATGACTGAACTTCCAGATAACCTCACCTGGATGACTGAGAATCTTCACAGCCCTATTGGATGGATGTTTAAAAATTATTAAAATATCAATAACAACAATTTCGACATTTTTCATGAACACTTGAAAATGTATGAGTTGTCATTGTGTGCCTAGACCCTTTCTGTGAAGAATTTCAAAAATCTCTGCAATACACAAAATCACAGTAATGACAGTGAATACATACATTGCACTTAGGAAGATTGTCTTTTCAAAGTACTCTGGAACCATACACCTGGTAGAGTAAAAGGCCTTTTCCAGTGAGCGCCCATCACACATGAACACAGGTTGAACCTGAAATCCAAAGAGATGGCTCTGCAACCAAAATGCTGCCACCTCCAGGATCATACGCAAAAGCACAGAGATTATATAAAAGACAGTGTTGATAGGTTGTGCAAGAATGTCCTCCTGGTCCATGTTTTTACATGCTGCATAAAGATGGAACACAGCCCCTGGTACAAGCACAGTTACCAGCTGTAAAGCCCAGAATACCTGAAAGAGATATAGGTAAATTTTACATTTTATTAAACTAAACAATGTATTCTTTGATGTTCTTTGTAAAATATACATACAGGATATACTTGCTGTATATACAGTACATATACTGTAACACATAAGTGATCAAACTTACCTGAGGTGTTATTGGCCGAAACTGGTTGTAACAGAAGACATTTAGTTCCCTCCGGTCAGGGAGACAGCTAAAGTGAAGGGCCTCGTTGCCATAAACTGCAAATCCCAGAACCCCCAGGAAAAACATACGTACAGAGCCAAAGAACAGGGTGTGGAATTGACCAATCACAGTGGGTGGCCGGAGCTAATACAAAAACCCAAAACACAAAGCATAATACATGGGTATAATTGAAAAATGAATTAATCTAATGTCTATATGTATATGCACACATGCTTCTAACTCATCTGTTGGTTATGTATTTGTGCATTTACATATATACGTTAGATAAATTAATTAATCTCCAAGACATCAATTAGGAGCATTCATTAGGAAAAGGTCTACTAATAATCATTAAGCATCCAATAAGATAAAAACCACAACATATACATCACAATACATTGTATTGATGTGGAAGAAAAAACAAACCTAAACTATGGTTATGATTACTTACAAATCCTTCATAGAAGTTCTTTATATAGTTTAATGACATGATTTTGTCTATTTTATGATAGTTCGGGTACTCCGTGAAGGTTAGCCCTCATGGCCGACCTGTGGCTTTTGTAGAAGTCTAACTAACACTCTGCTGCTCTGGGTGACCTTTCGACTGAGGAAAAAAAAAAAGCCCTGCCAGTGCATATTTCTCTTTCATCTTTCGCCATACACACAAAGACTGGACATGTGGTCTACACATAATCCCCATTTAACTCAGTCAGCGGAAAAAAACACCCCTGCATGATGAGAGAAACAGACATAAAAAAGGCAGTGTATTCAAAGCATTAAGGTAAAATTAAAGTCATAATCAATTAACTACTGAAATCTATGAATTCCTTAGAAATTGGTTTGTACCCCTCTCTGCATACAGTATGCAGTATATAAAGTATATACGTATGTTTCATAACATAATAACATATTAACATACCAGCCCTGGTGGAGAGTTATTTGTCCTTTCCATTTATCTATAGCTTCCCATATTCCCTCAGAGAAATTATTTTGAGCAAATGCATTTGCTCAAAGTGTCCCAGTTTGCTCTTTTCTCCAACGCATCAATGCTGTTGAGTAAAAATCAGTGTTCCAGGATTCTATGAGGCACGATCATCTGTTCAGAGCAGAGGCTCATGTTGTGAAAGCATCCGAAGCTGAGAGAGGGGCAAATGACACTATATTAAAAGCTCTTTTCACAAGGAGGTTAATGCTGTGTCAGTAAAAATGGCAACAATGGCAGTATACACACTCCTGCTAAAACATCAAGGTGATCAAATGCACTTATTTAACAACTTAACAATTTTCTGTTTTAATTGTCGAGATTGGTATATTTGGGGTAAAATGCAGTGATGATGGATAAAGAACTTTCTAAACACACCTTATTTTTAAACTGCTAACAGATGGCTAATGATCAACTCCATTTGATTAATTATATTGTATGAGTTCCTGAATATTAATATTAGCTGAGGAAAAGAATTTTGCAGTGTGACCTGTTCATGGATGTTGCTTTAGGGTGTATAAAAAAAAAAAAAAAAAGCCACATTAATTGTAATAATATTCTCAGAAACATGTGAATCTGAAGGAAAAAAACCTAACCTACTGTATACAGTAGGTGTCAGTGTTGTGTTTAGAAAAACTTTAGTTCTGCTCTGAGTAAGACATTTTGTTGGATTTCATACAGATGAAACAACCACACACACACGCACGCACGCACACACACACACACACACACACACAACAGAACAGCAACAACAAAACAATATGAAATCTCACACTAACCATGTACCTTCATTACTTTTCACATGACTTGTCCTATATGAAAATTACAGCCATGGCATGATGGTTGTAATTATATCATGTTGATTTCGGTAATTTTTTATTACACCATAACTAATCGGACCAGCGATACAGTACTGTAATTTCACGGTTAATTAGCCAGCATCCCCCCCCCCCCCTAAAATATTAGTTGAATATGTAATTACATTATGTTTATATTTCATAGTATTAACAAAATCTTTTATGCAATACAATGAATTTAAATGAAACAAGAGTCTTAATTGTTGGTGTGCCCTACTTGTGTGTACCAGGGTAGGTGTGAATAGTGTCCTACCAGATTATTTTGAGGTCTGCCCATCACAGCTGCTGTCTTTCCAGGAGCAGGCTTCCCTTCACTCCTCTTCTGTCTACTTCACTGCTGCTGCTGCTGGTAAGTACTGCTGGAATTCTCTTTTGAGTCCTAGACAGCAAATAACACAACTTTTGCTATATGAGTTTCATAAATACATTACTTTTTACAGTCGATTATTTCTCGTTGTTTCTCATTAAAATATATATTGTTTTTCCATTCTATCACACTAAAGAATGTAAAACATGTTCTAGTTTAGACGTGCATGTAATGTTTGTGCTATAAAGAGACATGGTTTATGTGAAACTACAAGAAGCTGCATTATGCAATTTTAAAATGTAATGTTTGCCACTCTGAGAAACAAAATGTGATATTTATTTAAAACTAATTACAATTCAGGTTTAGATTTTAACAGTGGTTAAAAAAAAAAAGCAAAACATAGAAAGCATATGATAAATGACGCAGAAAGAAATATGCCTAAGAATATTAAACAAGTTGACCATATTAAGAAGAGCCTAAAATAGCCCTCTGGCCTGGAACAGGTGCCGTGTGCCATGTGCTTTGCTTGTGACGCCAGGGGGTGATCAGGGGGTGGTCAGCTTGGACAGGAGCTAAATTTGACCAAATGAGCAGTGAATGTAAGCAGTGAACTCCAGAAGTAAACAACCTCAAAGTTTAGAACTTTAACATCTTTTAAACTTAATCTAAAAGGAAACTGCTGCTGCTAGCAGATCTACAATAGAAGCTGTCCACTCCACCCCCACCCCCTCTAAAACAAACAGTATGACCTTACACATCCCTATCTCTTTAGAGCTATTCTAGGGGTTTTAATGGTGCTGGGATATTTTAAGGTTAACCGTGTTTATAATCGTAATCTGTAAATAAGGTTTAGTGTCTGTGTGTTTAGAAAAATTGTTTAAAAAGTCTGATCATAAATTTAATACCTGCCTAGACAAGATTGTGAATTTTTGTTTTGTATTTATTCATATTAAAATTTCAATAGTATTTCCTTAAAAACAAGTGTTGTTATAAATTTAATCTGAAAATAATGTCTCAATCTGTGTGTGTGTGTGTGTGTGTGTGTGTGTGTGTGTTTGAAAACAATTTATTAAAAAAAAAAAGTCATGGATTCAAAATGTTTGCTTAGTCCTGTTTATATATTTGGTTTAAATGAAATAAACATTTATTTCATCATATTGCCTATTGTGCTGACAAAAAGAATGTAAGACACTATATTGCAAAATCTCTAAGCCTTGATATAATAATTTAATTAAAATATAGTGCAAAAAAAAAAAAAAAACAATTAAAACTGCTCTGAGCTGTAAGGGTTAAACAATATTTCACAGTAACAGTAGAAAGTATGTATCCATCATAGCTTCTATTACAGGGTCTTATATACAGTACCTCATAGGTTAATATGGTAACGTATTTTTTGGAAAAAAAAAAAAAAAAAAGTATTCATAGTGTGCGTTTTTTACACAATTGCTTCTATGTTTGCTGTTACAGGGTTGACTTATGTTGCTTCCCTGTGATTTTGCTTTTTCATCACTGCTCTTTTGCACTATTGACCTCTCTACTTCGTGTCAGGAACACTAATGTTTAATAACTTTTTCTTGTATTTTCAGTGTCTATAAGAATGGAGACCTGTAGCCAACCGGCAGAGGAACAGACACTTAACAGTGTCCCTACTGTGGATGTTACACCTGATCTCACTGAGGACCTGAATAAACAATTAGAGGAACTCATCAGTTATTATGAGGCAGCTGAGAAGCTTGATGAGAATGATGAGGTGGAGGAAGAGGCCGTGACAGAAATGAAAGAGTCTAGAAAAGCCAAGGACCCTAGACTAGAAAAGAAAATGTTGAAAGGCCTTGGTGAGGAACTTTTCCTTGTTGAAAATGACATGAATTTCTAGAAATAATAATATTTTCTACATGGCTGTGCTATTGTATTTATACGTAGGGAATGAAACATGATAGGGTGTGATGTTATAGAAAAATGTGATATTGATGAATATGACCACTCCAAATTTGGCCATAATTATTTTTAAATCATAAAATAGGTTATTTACTGTCAGTTTTACATCATTTTATGTTATTTACATATTTTTTTTCTCCCTGCTGAAGTATAATAAGACAACAAAATGCAGCTGTCCTGGTACTGAGAAACGACAAAGCTGAGCACTTTTTAGACTTTTTGTATCAGAACACTTTGCAGCTTAATTTTTTATTTGACTTTAAATGCTAAAACTAGAGACTCCTTCCAAATTTTAAATGAAGTTTTCCACAAAGACATCATCATATGAACAATTGCAAGCTTTCCTGAAAATCTGTTTATATTGTGCGGTCCCCATATAAATGAGTAATTTACTGAAAAACAAATCCACTTTGTATGAGTAAAGAAAACAACAGTGCTGTGACATGAAATTTAACATAAAATCTATATCTTCACAGGGAAAGAGGCCATGCTCCTTATGCAAAGCCTAAACAAGCTTGGTAGTCCTGAGCAGAAACTGGAAGCTCTTATAAAGAAGCATGCAGAGCTGGTGAGGCACAGATCCCATAACCTATTACATAGGATGTACATTTTTTGTTTCTGTGCTTTTAAATCATATCAAACATGATGTGTGCTGTCCACAGCTGGAGGAGTACCGCTCAGATCATAAGCAGTTGAAGATGCTACAGAAAAAACTGCTGCAGGTTATGAAGGAGAAAGATCAGCTGCAGAGTGAGCACAGTAGAGCAGTGCTGGCACGGAGTAAACTTGAGGGGCTTTGCAGAGAGCTGCAGAGACACAACAAGACACTCAAGGTGTGCCTATCTATAAACATCATTTAGACTTTTACACAACTAAGTATTTTTCGATGCGAGTGTGCAGAAGAAGTGATGTACTGTACCGTATATTTACCCTGAGCTCCTGTTTCAGGAGGAGACCCTTCAGCGATGCCGTGAGGACGATTTGAAGAGGAAGGAGATCACTACTCACTTTCAGAACACACTTGCAGATATCCAGACCCAAATTGAGGAGCACAGCAACCGCAACAACAAACTGTGCCAGGAGAACAGTGACTTGGCAGAGAAACTCAAAGGCCTTATTACTAAATATGACCAGCGAGAGGCGGTATGGGAACATTATAACAGGTTGAAAGTTACCGTTGAATATAAGGCATCAATGTTAGGTACCAGGAACCTTTCAGAAACCTAGTCATGTAGCCCACTGTTATGGGTGTATCAGTAAAGCATGCTAAAAATATCAGATTAAGGATCATTTCACCCTGTGTACTCAATTGACATGACTGTTAAGAATCTACAGTCCGTGTGCAGGGAGTTTGCATGTTCTCCCCGTGCTTGGTGGGTTTCCTCTGGGTTCTCCGGTTTCCTGCCACAGTCCAAAGACATGCAGATTAGGCTAACTGGTGTTTTCAAATCGCCCGTGTGGGAATGTGTGTGTGAGTGTTGACCAGTGGTGCTACCACGGTTGTACTGTACAAATGGGAATAAATACTATCTCCACGGTCCCTAGTTGGACTACAGAGGTTCGTAGATGGATGGTGGTCAGTATATTATTCTTAACTGTTCACTATTTGTTCATCCTCTATATTCCATAGCAATTAATATGTAGTATACATAGATCAAAGTTCAAAATATACATGAATATTTAAAGAAGAAAAAAAAAGGTAGAGAAACTACCTTCAACCTGTTTTTTTCCGACAGCCTGGGTAATGAGTACTACAATATCCAGGAAACCATATTATGCTCAGGCTGCAATAGGACATGTCTTAACAATGTCAAGAGAGTGTTTTTATTGTTTTAGGTTTATTTAAAATCAATGAAAGGCTAGATTTTTACAAAGAGCAACATACAGTAAGGAAATTTGTTTAAATCTACAAATGATGTAATTTACATAAACCCATTTCAGTGAACTCAAATCGTTCTATTATTGTCTCTGACTGTTGCAGAATCTTGAGAAAGTCTTCAAGCACAGAGACCTACAACAGAAATTGTTGGAGACCAAACTTGCTCAGGCAAATGCAGTGCTGAAAGATGCTCAGGAGAAGCACAAGCTAGAGAGAGCACATGTGAGATTTATGATTTCAGATGTTTTACATGCATTTTCACATTTTACATGTATTAATACAGACATTTTCCCTTTATGGACAGTTACTCAAGCAAACTGCTGAAGCCAAACTACAAGTGACACTCATGAAAGAGCAAGAAACTGACATGAAGGCCCAGGTGAACAGCATCAAATGTTATAATTTTTTCAGCTCTTTCATCAATGCTGTTTTTAAAGTTAATACAACTTACATGTCTTACAGCTTTCTGTGTATTCTGAGAAGTTTGAAGAATTTAAAGGAGCTGTGTCAAATAGCAGTGGGGTTTATTCCAGCTTCAAGCAAGACATAGATAAAGTAGGTACCTCTTAACAAATAGAGTAAGTAAGGGAGCTTATATCTGATTTTAAAAACAAATATAAGCATATGTTATTCAACATAATTCTTTAACCAAGTACAATGCATAAACATGTACCAATTTTGATGCTATTAAGCGTTTAAAATCTACATTTGTAGATGGCAAAAAAGATGAAGAAGCTAGAGAAGGAGGCCAGTTCATGGAAGTCACGCTTTGATGGCTGCAATAAAACTCTTCTTGAAATGGTTGCAGATGTAAGAAACTCTATTACCTAACATAAGTTTACTACTATTGAGCTCGGTCTTGTTAATAACCTTCTATTATATTCTCATCATCATTTGTAGAAAGCAGTGAAGGAGAAAGAGTTTGAGCTTTTCACTTTAAAGATACAAAAGTTGGAGAATCTCTGCAGAGCATTACAGGAAGAGAGAAAGAGCCTCTATCAGAAGCTGCAAGAAAACCAACCACCTGAAGCTGCAGAAGACACAGCAACAAAAATGGATGTAGCAGAAGAAATAAAAGACATGCATCAGGGAGCAGAGAAGCATGAAGAAGCACTACGGGAACCCTTAGGCACTGTAACACCTCTTACTAAAGAGCTAGAGAATCTGAAGCTGGAAAAGTGCAGACTTGAGGAGGTGGCAAAAACGTTTACAATTTCTCATGTCCACGAGCAGGTAGTTCTACCTGTAGAAGCTAGTGAGGTTTTAGAACACTCTCAGAGCTTAGAAGAGTCCCAAGAAACTGCAGAGAATCACCTTGAGGAAGAGATTATGACATCCACAGAAACACTGCCTGATAAAAATCAAGAGATTACAGACAAAGAGATGGAGACCGTTGACTAGAGTTCTTGACAAAAAAAATTACTATTGTCTTTTATTACTTACAAAAGAAGTTGTCATATTTTAACAAATAAAATGTTGCCCACTTGGCTACAAATAAATGTTTTGACTTTTTATTTCTTGATTCGGGCTAAGTTAGTTGTACAAACAAAGAAAAGATTGGCTGCGACTTGCTTCCTCTGAATTGTAGCAATGTGACGCGTAAACTATTGAAAGGAATAAATTATAAAAAATAAAAATTACGAAATTAGTCTCTTTGTGATAAGGAAGTTCTTTATTGAGGCAAAGGATTAGGTTGACGAATTTTAAATAAATAATAAAGTAGGCTTTGGGCATAACAAATATGGCAAATTCCAAATTAATCTGGAATTTTTTTTACATCAAAAATGTTATTACATTTTAAAACTTTGAGTCTGAGAAACCCTGAGACCCTCATTATGTACAATGAAAGACTCTAATTTGGTGCGTAAGCATGGCACAGAGATGATCACATTTATTCACAACTGACAATTACACTGCTGCTCTGAGATTCCAGTGATTTCACTGTCAAGATAATGGCTTATATTTATGGAAATGTACCTTATATGTGTATATTTATATAGTATAACTATTTCACAACTATATATTACTATAACTATTAGTAACAATTTTGGAAGCAAAAAATATGCTTGCATTACAGTAAACTAGAAACTTACATCTATTGATATACAGCATGTGTAAAAAAAAAAACTAAATATTTTGCTGGACCACCTTTTTCTTTAATAACGGTAAGCATTTGCAGTGTCATTGTTTTGATAAGCTTATACAATGCCACAACATTTATTTCTTTACAGTAGCATTTCTCTCCAAGATCTTGTATTGATGATGGGAGAGTGGGACCGCTGCATAAAGTCTTATCCAGCACATCCCAAAGTTTCTCAATGGGGTCAAGGTCTGGATTCTGTGAGCAAATCTATATGTACTAATGATGTCTCATGCTCCCTGAACCACTCTCTTATAATTTGAGTCCAATTAATTCTCAGTATCCATGTGCTATCAGGAAATAAAAAAAATAATTAATGGAAAACCCTGGTCATTCAGTACATTCAGGTCTTCCGCTAACTTAATTTTATTGCCACAGAGCATTGCTGAGCCTAGACCTGGCCAACTGAAGCGACTCCAAATCATAACACTGTCTCCAGATACTTGTAAAGTGGCCACTATGCATGATGAGTGCATCGCTTTATGTGCTACTTTTCTTACCCTGATGCACCCATCACTCTGGAATATGGTCAATCTCAACTCATTAGACCACATGTTCATTGCTGCAAAGTCCGATCTTTATGTTCCATAGCAAACTGAAGATTTATGTATTTTTTTTAATGATTAGCTTCACAAACTGTTTAGTTGTAATCCTTTTAGCTCTTAATGACATTGTGAATATGGAAATGCACTTACTTTCACTATTAAACATAGCCATGTTAGCTATTGTTGTTATTTTATAATTTAATTCCACCAATAATTTAATCTCCAATCACAAGTATTTAAAAAACACATTTCTTACATGCAGATTATGGTTTACTGATATCCTTTCAGGCTTTAATAATTGTATTAATTTTTGTAGTTTCAGCTTCTTAGTTGATTTCTTTGCTTGATGCAGGCCAATAATTTGACCCTTCTGAAACATAGTATTATCTTTGTCACGACCACAAGAAGACCACTTCTAACATTCTGTAGTTGTTTAAGAAATGAGAAGCTGCTCACTGCATCAGTTAGGCTTAAATAACTAGTTGCCAGCTGAAATATATTAATCACTGCAGCATTTATCCAGTGCAAGGCTTTTACCTATTTGCTTAGTTAAATCCAGGTGATAAGTTTTTCTTTTTTTTCCGGGGGGGTGGGGTCGTTTGGGCTGGGAAGTGAATTTAAAACTTCTAAAGAAACCTTTTACTTTGTAAAGTTTGAGAGTCTGGTCCTTTAAAGGTCTGTGCAGGGGAGCTGCAAAGAACGCCCTCTAGTGGACACACCAAGCAGTTAAAAAAACGGAACCAAGGGGCAACTACAATAAACGAGAAGTAAAATGTAATGCATTTGGAATACACATAAGAAGCAGGAAATAAATGTGGAACAAAGCTCAATTCTAGTGCCACAGTCTTTATAATACAATTATACAAGCTATGTGTTTACAAGCTATATGTTTAAAATGTAATGTTTTTTTTTCACCAGTTGCACAGTAGCTCCAGAGAATCTCAGTCACAACATGCCCCCTTGGCTTTTAAAATACCACACAATGTCAGATAATGGTCATTATCTACCTCCTTTTTGATTCACATTCTAAGTTTGATTTGTCAGGTGATCTATACATTTTATATTGTTACTTGTCAATTCTACTGCCAACTGGATAAAGCCTTTTACCCAATGTGACATGCACCATTTTTAATTAGCACTTTATTAACATTGTAATAAGTAATGAAGCTAAACTATTTAAGACCTTACTTTTATATTGTTTGTTGTAAAGATAAAAGATGAATGTATGAACCGCATAATTGCTTCAAATAGTTAAACTATTACTTATTATACATCAGCATTTATTTTGCTGATAGAACTGTACTATCATTTGCTCCTGTTCCTGAGTTTCAATAGACCCACGACGAATCTGTCTAATTTCCTTAATAGCATCAATCCCACTGATTTTTCTGCTCTTCACCAAGTAGCAGGCCAGCATAGTACCAGTTCTTCCGAAGCCATGCAAACAGTGCACTGCGACCCCCTAAAATAAAAAGGATCCAAGTTAGAAAATCATGAATGTCAGTATGACACTGTAAACAATGTTTGTATTGTAGATAAGACTTATTTTTTACCTCTCCTTTTGAATTGGCCTCCTCTACTATGGACAAAAACCGCTTGATTTGATCAAAGGTTGGAGCACAGAAATCATGAATTCTAATGTGATGCAGTGAGAGTGCTGGACAAGTGTCATGATATGGGGGCTTTCTTTCAGACAAAGTGATTAAGTGTTTGATTCCATTATTTAGTAGAAACTCATAATGGGCTGGCATCCTTGGCATCCCCAGTCCAGCTAATTTATGTGGTTCAACCCAAGAAAAGTTGGGAGGTTGAGCACCTGCCATTATTACACCTCACAGCAGTCCACAACTGACCTGTAAACCCAGAGTAATATGTTAAAAAAAAAAAAAAACTTTTGGAAATTTTGTAACTTTAATTATACCAACAAATTAACATCTAAGGTATATAATAATTCATTTTGACAGTTGTACTTTTGCGAAGTCAGCATACACCTCATGGCAGACTCAATGTTTGTTTTTCATGATGCTGTCATTTTATTTTGAGATGTAAAGCATATCATTGATATCACTTGACTAACTTCAGAAAGAACGATCACAACTCCACAAGGTGGAGTTCTTAACCAAGTAACTTTTATGTTTGTTATTTTAATAGAGAGGAAGCTGTCGAAACAACACATCAACAGGATCTAACGAATACATCTTTGATGTCATGTTTTCCATCATACATGGTGTGTATTTGAAGAACCAAAATATACATACAATCTGTGGACTGGGGCATTAATCACTTTAAAATACAGTAGACATTATTGTCATAAGTCCGACCAATTATTTGCTGCAGAGTTATGCACATATGGCTTGGGTAGTTTATCACGTCACTGATTCACTGCTGTCAATCAGAAATAGACAGTGCTGTTCCACCAATGTCTGCATGCTGTACGTGTGCTCCTCTTCTTATCTCATCTCATATAGTAATGGTCTGGCCCCTCTCCACCCCCTAGCCCTCTTCTCTTCTCCCTGCTGACCTCTGCAGTTTTATTTAAAAACCTTATAACTTTCTTATTCTAAGTAATTTCTATTGCTTACATGATTAAGCAGACCAATTTTTACATTTGTATCGTTTAATTATATAATATGTGGTCGAGTCCGACTGGGTTGTACGTAGAGAGGCAAAATGGGTGCTGCAATTCCAACAACAACAATTAAACAATATTTTATTATTGATATTAGACTAATGCAATTCTATCTAAAGGTAACGGTTTGTTACTTGTCTCGCACAATAAACCATACCAAATTATAAATTTTAACCATGCAATTTGTTAACACATGCATTTGATAGTGCTATAAAAGATAAATTATACGCACTGGCTATACATTGACTCAATTATTCAGCCATTATGACTTTCAATAAACTCTGCTTGCTTCCGGCAGCTAAGCTAGTTACATGAAATTAACATAATGTCTTAACTTACCCTAGTCGGAGTTTGAAGTCCGGATTTCGTCTAATTTTGCTTTCAGAAACTGTTATATCTGACTAACATTACTTATTTATTGTTAGGTACACTCCAAAGAACCGTATACAATACATCTATACGCGTGACTAACTCTACAGAATAATCGTAAACACTTGCTAAAAGCTATGTTAGCCGGCTAGCTAGCATGACTAAAAATACTCGCGGATAATTACCAGCCATTAACTTAAGATTAAATATAAAAACCTAAGATAAAAAACATCGTGATTTAAG
Organism: Clarias platycephalus; assembly: GCA_030068275.1. NCBI lineage: Eukaryota > Metazoa > Chordata > Actinopteri > Siluriformes > Clariidae > Clarias > Clarias platycephalus. Next base: position 12,581,396 of record JAQQZT010000005.1, on the reverse strand, counting down.
TTTAAGTAGATACACAAACAGTTACATTTTAAGTAACCATTCTACCAACAGCTATTAAAGTATCGTTTATATTGGTTTTTTTTTTTTGGATTATGAAGTCTTTAATAAATAAAAAGAACGACGGTAAGTATGTCAGGATGGCCGAGCGGTCTAAGGCGCTGCGTTCAGGTCGCAGTCTCCCCTGGAGGCGTGGGTTCGAATCCCAC